>JAKSZP010000239.1:0-131847 GCA_022478985.1 Massospora cicadina
TTTTTGTAAATTAATGGCGGCTGTGCTGCCGCCATGGCGTGAGTTCACATGTAAAATCAAGATCAAAGTACCCCTTGAAAGGGTGGATATTGATAAAACCAGCAGGTTTGTACACTGCTGTGGCCATCTTGATGATGGCCGCACTTGCATAGGGGAAGAGGTTTACATACTTAACTTAAAGGATGTAATGCAGATTGCTCCAAAGAATCATCAGGGGCTTCTGAGCACCACCTGGGAACGTGTGAGGTCGTGGGCTAAGTCCCAAGGTGGATGTAGCAGTTTGAGTTATTTTCTGGGCTAGATGAGCCAGCCTGGGAACGTTTTGGCAGTGGCTGATAAACGCCAGGAGGTGTTGTACCACCTCCTTATGCGGGGCATCAGGAGTCAATCTGGTTGACATAGGTTTGGTTTGACGCTGGCAAAAGTCAGCAGAACTTAAAACCTTTTATAAATTTTAAATCTAATCGTCAAAGTGATCAAAGCAAAAGAGAGCCTATTGACAATGATTTAGCTATTTTTGATAAAGTTAAAAAATTGAACCCAAGGTTCAAGTATTTGGTAATAATTGGATATCAATTATAAAAGGCTCTTTTGTTTACTTTTAGAGGTCAACTTTGATATTTAGCGTAATTTTTCTAAGTAGGTTTCTGAACAATAGTTAGAATAAAAGACTAGTATCATCACTAGTGCTAAAAAAGACTAGTATCATATCTTTGTGGTAGGTATTGTAGCCAAAGAAAAACTGGCAAGAGCCTTAAGACTAACAAAAAATAATTGATATCTTTAAGGCTTCATGAGCAGTAATCTACAAATTATTATAAGGAATGAGGCGATAGGTCACTAGTTTGATGTAGTATTGTAACCAATGAATGTAGTCATGGTAGGTTCATGTCCACTAGGAATAGATAACACACAAACAATTCTCAATAGTCAATTTCCATGGGTCCAGATTTTTATGTTAATTTAAGTATTAAAAAAATTCTTAGGAGATCGTATTTTTTACAAGAGACTTACAAGTAGATTAAAGGCAGATTTCTCTAGAATTTTCTATGGGAGCGTCTTTTTATCAAGGTTAGATAAACAGCTTCTTCATCATGACAAGAACAATGGAAAGCCATGATAGATGGCAAGCGTTTTTAACTTCTTTTTTGGTAATTCTGGAGTTGACATGAGCACAAACAACCGTTTCAGCTTCAGGTTGGGCTTTGATAACTACTACTGTAACCTTCCAAAGGAGGAAGACGATCACTTTGGTTACAAGTATCTAAAAGCGATGCTGCATTAAAGACCACATCCATTATTGAATTAAGAGTTATTTGATTTGACAACAGATTTGGCAGAAAGCTCAGCTATTTTAAAGCCTTTCTGGATGCATTTGATTTCCTTTAGTTCTATGGCCTTAAAAACATTTGTACCTTCTTGCTTCAGGTCCATACTGAGACCCCTATTGAAAGTGAATGCATATATAGAGCCATGGATTAAGAATCTTGGAGTTTAGATCATTAGTTGCTTAAAAAATGAGAAGTAGCTTAATTGAATATCATCATTAAGGTAATGGTGGATCTAACTCGACATCTATGTCTATGCCACGCTTTTGGTCAAAGATAAGCTTCAATAGAATATCTTTTGTAAGGTATTTGTTGATAAAATTAGGCTCACTATGGAAGTAAATCCATGATGTTGTAGTTTTGATAGTGACATAATAATTGGAGCGGACTAACGATGACACCAATTATTAAAAACGTTCATTTATAATATGTATAGCTGAGGTGCTGGTATTGTTGAAACAGGTCACCCAAAAAGTATCAAAGATAAGGCCATAGTTGGCGAGGGAACTGCAAAATGCTTTGAAGTTGGGATCTGTTAAGACCAGAAAAGTCCAATACTGCTTTAATAAAAAGCTTACAGTTTCTGCGAAACCACCTGAGCAACTAAGAAACAAGATGTATGATGACCTTGAAACCCTCTATCCAAAAGGAGTCAGACATCTTAGTAGTGGCATGTTGGCCACAATGCGCACCATGATACCTAAAAATGCTTAAATAAATGAAAACCCCCCAAACAATTGGGGTGGCGATGTTTGAATTTAAAAAGCAAATAGTATATAAAGCAAATTAGACCAATTCCAGAACAAGTAAGGGCATTGGTCTATATAGTGTTTTACAATTTGAACTGACCAACAATGCCAACACAAATGTTTACGTTATTTACTATGTATGTAGCTCATAATTAGACTGAGATTTTCATTATTTGGTCCACTTCTCCAATGGCAATATAAAGTACTAACATAATAATTACTTTTTGTTGAGGCAAATTGCTAATGAATTGTTAAAATAATTTTTATTGGAGTTTATCACCAATTAGAGGTGGTATGGAAAGTATGATTAACGCCTTGCTATCCTACAAGAGCTAAACCTCAGTCCACTAATTTGAATTAACTTACTTCAGCCCTGCGGCCTAAAGAGTTAATTAATATATATCATATCTCTTTGCTTTCATCAGCTTAAAAAGTCACTATCAGGTTTTATTATCCATGGGGGCTGTCAGCATCTCATCCCTATCAGGTTACATTACTATGGTGTAAATCTTTTGAGGCTAAGTCCATAGTCTCATTGCTTTCTAGAACATTTATGCAATGAGTGATATTAAACAAAAGATAGATATGATATCAGATAGCTGGCACTAATATGATTTCATAATCAAACAGCATACAAAAAAGGTTTAGTCCCAAAAAGGGTCTAATTTTTCTAGTAGTACATGCCTACTAATAAGAGCTAATAGAGAACCCGCAAGCCCCAAGCCACTGATAGTACTGGAGACTAAAGTGTGGTTTTACTTAGACGTCTATCTTAATTACAACTCATCCTAAGAGTAAGATTTACCTGAGTTTTTAAAAGTATGTTTCTTCATATAAAATACTCTTTATACCAGTGCCTTTATCTATGTCATTAATTGAAGCCTAAGCGCTGACTTCTCATTTTGTGCTCACCACAAGGGACACCTCCCGCCACCATTTACAACTAAATATAATGATGCCTCATCTGGATGCATATTGTAATGCTGGAGTAGAACTCTGTTATAATATAAAAGGGCTGGCCTTGAGGCCCAGCATAAATTTGACTAACTTATCTTTCCTCTTAATGATGAATAACATAATCAATTTTGGGCGCTTTGCAAAGCTTTTGTTAGCTTAGATCACTTGAGTTCCAGAAATTATGTTATATAAACCTTAAATTTGGAGAATAACTCCCTTTAACTACCAAAAAACTCTTGAAAATAAAATATTAAAAAAGTGAAAAGTCACACCTTTATACTTCCAAGTAAAAGATTTTACAATTTAAACACCATCTCTTGGTAAAGCGCTGCCATATTTTTATATATGTTAAACCAATTGCATCAAAAAACTATGAATGTTACCTTTTCAGAATCTGAAACCAAAGGCAATGTAGCGCTGTTTGTGCATAAAATGCCTATGGGTTTTATTACCCGCCCATACTTTGAATAATTCGGCCTATTTTTTCAGGTGATCCTGAAAGCAAATATAATTCATTTCCCACATTTATCACTAACTTCTGCTTCCTTAGCACTCTCTGCTCAAACTATTCAGACTCTTACTCCAGCATTTAGGAGGCCCAAAACTTTCATGTTCCAACCACTTGGTCAGACAACTCTGAAGTTCAAACGGAATCATTTCAGCATCTATGGCCCTGCGAAAAGTTGGTTGCAATTTTCCCCAGATTAAGCTACCCAAGATTGACAATATTAGAAAGTATATAACTCTAATGCACTGTTAGAATTAGAAAGGTTGGTGCCTCAATAATGCTATCTTAAAAACTACAATAAGTTCTTTGGACTCTGCAATTCAAGAAATTTTTAATGCAAAACCTAAAGAAATTTTTTCAAGACTTACCAAAACGCTAAACATCTCATTGTTCAAGAGTTTGGCATAGTAGAATGGATGACAATGCGCAGAAATTGTTCCTCTTATCTTCATTCAACAAAGATGAATCTTGTCGAATTTTGCTGAACATTTTATGTTGGGGCTCAAGTGCTTTATGTAGCTGAGTATTTTATTACTTTGATGTCCAAATTTCACTTAAATACGCATGGAAACCATAAAAAGAGCTTTATTGAGTATTAATAACGGTGCTCAATGATGAAGATATACCATCACTAAAATGGTTACTATCTTTACCAAAGTGCCATCACATTTGAGGTGCCTAACCCCAGATAACAAAGCCTTGAAAAGTCACTAATAGGCCTGTTTCTCTGCTTGATAATTTAAGATGCAAAATTGGCCATAAAACATTATGTTGGATGAGTTTCAAATCACTTGTTGGGTATGCAACATGCACGGGCACAATGCAAGTCACTGCCCTGATATGGTTGCTATAGCCCCTATTTATGTGACAATCTCAGATACTGAATTAGATTTGTAAAAAATGAAGTAGAATAGAAAAATGACTTCTACTTGTCTCAAATTTAGTAAAATCCTAAATAATAAGGAAATACCTCTTTAATGCTTATGAATTGTGAAAAATATAAACGTGGCGCTTAACTATCATTTTTCCTCAAAATAATCAGTATGAGATGATTAATTTATCTAGTATATTAAAGTGAAGCTTTATTTTTTTGACAAATTGGAACAACAAGAGCTTTCTATCATCTCTGAATATATTTATAAAATAGATGAGGCTTAAATGTCCATAACTATTGGGGCATTTAAGGACTTAAGCCCTCAATCATGGTAAACTTTCAAACATATATAATAGGCTGAAACCCTTAATGTTAACTTACTTAACTCAGCCATTACTTACTTTCGGAGTAACATATATTGATATCACAGTGACCAAAATCTAAGTAATGGCCATTTTAGATAGTGAGGTACCAATTAATATTGTGTTTACTAAACTTGTGAAAAAACTTGGCTTGCTCCGGATATCATCCACCATATAGCATATAGCACTGCGGGGCCACAGAGGGCAACTTCTGAGGGAGTTTACAATGCGTTGCCAATGCATCTTTTATTTAAATGAGGTAAGCCAACCAGGGGACAGACATTACCAAATATATGTGAAACTAAGAGAATAATTAAGAAATATAAAAATTGGGCACCCCAGGGTACTCAAGTTACCCCTGTTGCCAGCGGGACTGCCAGGTATGGGGGGGTTGGTGCACTAATCTGAGGGGGTTTCCCCTGCTATGGAGCAGGTGTGAAGGAAAGGGTCTGTGTGGAGGAACAAGAGTGGGAACCATGAATCTTTGAGCGCTTTTTGTCTTGGTCTCATATATCCATAGAGCCAGGCTTGAAAGTGCTCTAGTAAGTGGACATAGAATCTGTTAATAATCCCTTGAATGGTTGGGACCATGCCCTTGAACGCATCTAATGCAATTGTGTGTATTGTCCACATTGCAATGGGTATTAGAGAGCGCAGGGTAGATGGGATTGGTGACTCGATCTGGAGCGCGAAGATACTCTTTGATATCAAGAATTCCTGTTCGTTTTAAATCTTGAGCAGGCGTGCGACTTCCTGCCATATAGCTTTGGTTGGGGGGCATGTTTCTAGGCGGTGATGTAGGGATCCCTCCCCTCCACATACTGCACATGTTTTGTGGAGGGAGTTGGAGCGGTTTACCATCCTATAGGTCCTTCTCAGACAGCGCCAGGCGTTTTCTCTTATCCTCAGCTGTAGGAGTGGGTGGTGAGTCATTATCACATTGCCTTCTGTGTGGTTAAATCATAGGGAATGTCCAGCATATATGGGTATTCTATCCTAGCTATGCTTGGGGTTGTTGCGAGCATATCCCTCTGGGGGTGGTTTTCTGGGTTTCTTAGTTTGAATTGGGGGCTGGGTCGTCCCCTTCCCTGTATAGTACCCATGTTCTCTATGGTCCATCCCATCTGGCGGATAGTTCAGAGGATATGTTTGAAATGAGGGGAGGTTCCATGCAGACCCGTTGCAGTAGGGTGCTTGGCAAGGTATGAAAGTAGTCTGGGTGGACTATGTGAGTTAATTAATTTGAGCGCCTGTGCAAGGTTAGTCCTTGCTGCTATGGACTATTATTGTTGTGGGAGGTCTGGAGCAAAGATTTCTTTTATCCAGGTACCTAGGATGTGATTGGCATGACTCTCAAAATTTATTAGCTCATGCCTCCGCTTGAGCGTGGGCCAAATAGTGTTTCCATCCGTATAGGTGGGTGAGAGCCAGGCCACAGCCAGCCCTGGTTAAGCGCGCGAATTGAGGTTATAAAGGTAGGTGAGAAGGCTATCACATGGGCCTGGTACCACAGTATTGGGAGGATGAGCGAGTTAGCAACTTTAACTCATCCTGTTAGTCCTGGGGTTCTTCCCTTGAGGGAGGCGACGCGTTTGGATACCCGTTGTAACAGGTTACTTTCCATTGTCTCATTAGCATATCCCCCTGATTCTAGCCAGATTCCAAGGTGTCAGACAGGAGTGGTGGTGAGAGGAGTTGCAAAGGGTAATATAATTGGGTTTTTTCTTCAGGTGTTGGTGTGAGGTTCTGATGTTGTGGCCCAATTGTTTGTGTACTTGCCTAGGAGGATTATTTCCATTTTTCTTTTATTGAGCAATGCGTTGCTCACCTTGGAGTACACCTCTAGAGTACGTTCCAGCTGTTGGGCATCTTCATTGTTTGCTATACCTGCTACACAGTCATCTGCAAAGGCCAGTATCTTGACTGTTGGTTGTCCTTGTGCTGTTATCCCCATGAGACGTGAGTCAGTTACTCGGAGGAGTGGGTCAAAGCTTAAATTGTATAGCAGTGGGCTGAGGGGATCCTCTTATTTGAGCCCTCTGTGTGGTTTGATATTGTTTGTTAGGAATCCAGGGCCGCATACAGCCATGGTTGCAGCTTATGTTAGGAGCATCGCCATTTTATGAATCTTGGTGGGAGTTTGAAGGCATGTAGACATTCTTTTAGGTATGGCCAGCTAACACGGTCATACGCCTTTTCCTGATCCAAGAAGACCAGAGACCAGTTGTTTTGGATTGGCAAATGTTTGCAACAGAGTGTATGTTGTTCCAGATTGAACGCCCTGGTATAAACCCAAAATGGTTGGGTGATAGGACGTCAGATGCAATTGCGCCTAATCTAGCTGCTAGAATTAATGTGTCAGTGTTGGAGAGTGCAATTGGGCGCCAGTTGGCCAGGTCCAACTTGTCACCCTTTTTATACAAGGTTATAGTGTAGGATTCATGGCCTCCTGGTAATAGGCGTGTTTCCAACAAACTCTGGTTCATTGACGACAATAGGAGGGGGGCGATTTGTTGAAAATATTTTTTGTAAAATTCGTAGGGTATCCCATCAGGCCCTGGGCATTTCCTACGTGGTGCACCGCGAATTGTTTCCCAAAGCTCCTCCCGTGTGATAAGGGATAGTATATTGTAATTTGGTGGTGTACTTTGTATCTTGGCAGTTTGAATAAATTCATTAATTTTTTGTGGATCTGTTGGCATATCGCGATATAATTCGGTGTAATAGTGGTGTACTTCTGCCTTGACCTCCTCAGGGTCAGTTGCCATGGTGCCATTGGTCTTTCAGACCTGTGTGCACATGGGTGGTTTCCGCGGGAGTGAATTTGGCGGAAAAAGTATGTCAAATAGGTTTTGCCTTCCTTTGTGAACTTACCTTTGTTCAATACTTTGATTCTGTGTTGGTGTTCAAAAATGAGATTGTTAAGTTGGGCTGAAATTTCTGCCCATTTGCGTCCTCAATTAGGGCTATAGCCAGATCTCAGAGTATTTATTTCCAGGTGGTCTAGTTCTGCCAAGGTACGCTTGATTGTGGCTGTGTCCGTGGTGTACTTGCGTGATGCAATATGTCAGGTTTTGTTGATTAAATCTTTTTTGAAAATTTCCCATGTTCCAATGGGATCCAAAGTGAATGGGGCTGTGAATTCTGGGTTTTTAGCCTTGTTTTCAACCCAGTCAGATATCTCTGGCAATCTTATATTTTCTGGGTGAAGCTTTCTCCAAGGCGACACCGGTGTGTGGGATTGGGTTGGTGCTAACTGCACCGTAACTAATTGGTGATCAGAAAAATTGATCTTTTTTGTTGTAAATTTGGAGATTCTTATGTGGTGGGATTGTGGGATGAGGATGTGGTCAATATGACTCATTGATATGAGCAGTCCCTCACGTATTTTGGGTCTTGTCATATGGGGAAGGATTGGTGAATTGGGGGGAAAGAGCATCCTGTAAGCCAAGAGATGCCTTCATTGTGCGATATTCAACGTGTCCAGGTGGGTATCCCCTGGGATTAGGCCATCATACTGTATTGGGGTTATCCCAGCAGTTGAAATCGCCTAACATGATGATATCTGGTGGGAGGGTGAGAGTAGAAATTTTTTTAATATTTTTTCTCTTAGTTGCAGTGCACGGTGTGTAAATACATGCTAACAAAATTACTTTATCTTTGCATGCGTATGTTGCTACCAGAACTTGACCGTGCAAGTGTGATGATGAATTTGTAATTTTTATTTTTTGTTGTTTTGGACTATCACCCCACAGTGAGACATCCATACTGATTGTGCTGGTGCGACCCTGGTTGACCAGGATTCTTCTTCCCCTTGTAGACAGTGGGTTTCTTGGATGGCCAAGATGTCTACAAGAGGTTTTCGCAGGAATGCCAGCTTTTTGGCTTGGGACGTATGAGCCCTGGCTCCCGCGATATTTTAATGTCCCTATTGACACTGAGGTGCCCACGGCGCCTCAGGAGCAGTTGGGAGGACCCTCTGGTCCTATCCCACCGCAGCTCATTTTGGCCATGCTCTGCGTCTGTAATCCAACTCTTTCACTGCCATTGTTGGTTCCCTTGATCTGACCCTATGATTCAAGGGAATTGCAGTTTTTTGCATTTGCGCCAACTTTTCCTGCATAGGTCTCATGTTGATTTGATGCGGGTTGTTGATTGGATTTTATATTTTTAAGGTTCAACTTTGTTGCATTGTGCACCGCATTTTCACCCAAATTGCGGTTGCATTGTTCCTCAGTATGTGCATGACTGATGACGCTTTGTGGCTCAGTCTGATTACTGTGAAAATTTTTGACCTGGGCATATTGTTCTGATTGGTTGTTTCAGTAAATATCTGAATTATCCTCCTGAATATGTCCGTGGTTAATGGCGGATTCCGCGTGTGCCGCCGCTTCAGCCACTGCTCTCTTGCGGGCTTTTTGTGCTGCTTTACGCTGTTTACTTGTAACTGGGTCCATTATGGAGTATAGTCCATCTTCACCCCAGCGGAATGGGTGGTGGCCATCAGTCATTTTGGCGAAGTTTTCATTATCTTCATCCATAGCTTCTTCACAAAAATCATTTTCAATTAAGCCCTCTTTTACAGGGCATGCATGTTCCTTGTGGCCCAGTGAGCCACAGTGGTTGCAAATGGGTGGTGCGCGTTCCAGTGTAACTCGGAATGCAGCTGACTGGCCCCCATCTGCAAAGTGAAATTCTGCTGTGCGGGGAAAACTGGATAAATCCTCTTCCACTTCTGGGAAGGGGTGATTACAGCGATAGCTTTGCCTGTGCACAGGTCGGGCATTAAGCAAAATTTCTGTAATTTGAGTTGTTGGATTTCTCCGTAGGCCACAAGACCTTTGCAGAGCTCCTCCTCAATTACCTTATGAGGAAGGTTGGTGGGGAGCGAGTCAAAGGAGATGAACAAAGTTTTTGCTTTGTTCCATCTGGTGTGCACGGTGCGCACACTTTTTTTGCCCTCAGGGAGGGCAATTTCCACGCAGTTTTTACTGCAGCATTGGCTTCATCGGCTGTTTCAAAACCAATATTGATCCAGCTGCAGCCCATGTTGTTGGTGGCTATGTACACCGCGTGAGGGAAAAGTGAGGGCTGTGCCTCACTTGTTTTCTCCCATAGGGTTGGTGACTCATCCCCAAGGAAGAGCCTGGTCCCATGTTCTACCTTTGACAAAGGTTGGTTGAATTGAATGTACATGTATTGCGCGTGCTTTACAGTAAATACCATAAACCCAGACGGTGTCTGAGTTTGCAATTTTTTTACAGTTTGGGTTCCTGGTCCCCCTCCAGAGCGTTTCTTGCCCTTAGTTGCACCATTAAGCGCACCGCTTGCTGCGACACTCGCCCATGTTGTATTATTTTTGTTATTAAAGTCACCCATCTTTCCTGTGTGTGATTATCCAAATTTGCTGTTCAAATTGAATCATAGTAACTAAAGTGATTGTTATGGGAAAGAAAAGCCGTTGCCAATGCATCTTGGCTCACTGATGCTTTACACAACTGCTACTGTTAAAAAAATTTTCTTAATGTCACCTCATTATGAGGACATATTAAATCAAAGCTGATTTTGATAAAAAATATGTTTAAAATATTGGGTCACCCCTTCTGCTTTATTTTAATAGAAAGGATATCGGCCCCAAGACTCAAAATCAGAAATTTGTTAATCCCACCTATAAAGATGGCTATTCCATTAGCTACAACAAATTTAGAACTAAAATCAATCGGTTATACAACCAGATTATGGAATCTAAAGGCATTACTCTTTCATTTAATTGTAGGCTGACAATTCTGTAAGTGTATTAAATAATTGTGGGAGCCAAAATCAATTTTAATTTTTCCTAAGATCTATATGGAAATTTATGTACGCTGTTTTGATGATCTAACTTGGAAAAGTTGCCGCTCCAGGGTTTATACTTACCAACCATGGCGAAATAAAAGCTTTATTAAGTAACATATATACTTATCCCATTATGATTAAGCGACAACAAATTGTTGCTTTTGATCATAACTTCCCTGTAGAGAATGAAAAGCATCCATGGTCTTGGTAATCTGGATAAGCTTGGACATGAAGGCGATGAGTGCCAATCTGTTATTTCACTAATACTTCATGAACACCTCTCTGGGTTAATTGAGGATGAAAAAGACCAAGCAATGACCCTCTTTGATAAATTTAAATAAGGCTAAAAAAGATGACTTTAATATGAGCTGTTCAAAAGGTAAGTTACACCAGATCAGTACTAGTACTTATCCAATAATCCGCTTGCATTCTGTTAGATGATCAAAGCAGCTGAAGGAGTCATTAAGATAAAAAGATCAACTTGTTCAACTAGTGCTGGTAATGCTTCCAAAAAAATCCTTGGTCCTCCCCATTTTTAATTATTAAAGAAAGGCTGCTCAAATCTCGTGATAATTATTATAAGAAGTTGATCAACGTTACCAAGATAGACCTCTATTTCATATTGTTCATTGATTAAGCGCTGGACTGCTTGGGTAGCACACAAATTCTCTTGACCATGGACCTATTTTTTAGCTACTGTCAGATTGACCTGTCAAAAGGTGAGCAGAAGAGTGTGCTATAATAACTGACCAGCTTCATTACCACCCATGTGATTGCCACAAGAGTTGTGCAACGGCACCACAACCTTTCAGCAGTTCATGGAAAGTATACTAAATGACTTGAAAATCTCCTAAGTAATAGTATACTTATATGATATTAAATTTTTTTATGAGTTTTTATGGAACATTTATACACTTGGGAGAAGTCTACATCATCTCAACAATTAATCGGAAATTGAGCCATAAAAGTGAAACTTATTTTATAAAAGCAGTCAATTTATTAGGGTAACGTTGTTAATCGTCAGATAATTACAGATCCAGCTAGCTAAAATTGAATCAATTAAAAGGATGACATCGTAAATTAGTAAGAGAGACGTTAAGTGTTCCTGTAAATGGTCAGCTACTATTGCCTATTTATCAAAAGCACCAGTATCACTGGTGTTCATTTGTTAAATTTAAAGAAATGGAGTTCAAATTGAGTGAATGTAAAACTACCAGAAAGCTTTTAACAAGTTGAGGACCTGCTTATCAAATATCCAGTTCTAATTTATCCTATTCTTTATAAACCATATATCATCCAAACTGACGCATAACTTACTGCCATCAGGGAAGTGTTTTCCCAGTATGACAATGATGGACATAATCATCCAGTGACTTACTGTAGCCAAGCTCTGGATGTTCATGAGCGTAATTATACTGCAACTTAGAAGGAGCGTTTGGTGATAATACACACCTGTAAGCAAACTTAGGTTTATTTACATAGGGTCACTTTAATGTATTAACTGACCACACATCCCTTTGCTGGTTACAAAATATGAAGTGTCTCGAGAAGGCTGTCTTTGGCCCTTGAAACTACAAGCTTATGATTTTGAGATTCGGCACCAGCCTGCCAAAATTGTCAGAGCACCAATTATCTTTCTTGATTGCCTACTGTGGCTTTAGTGGCTGACGTGTCTAATGAACTATTCAAAAAAACTATTTTAGCAGTGCGGCAACAAAAATATGAGGAAGTTCAACACACTTTGATAAGTTGATAAAATATATATTTCAAAAATAGACAACTTTATAAAATTCTGAATGATCACCAATTTTAGTAACTAGATTATTTGAGTGAACTGATCTAATTATTGGAGCTCATAAAGCGACAGGGCTTGAGAGCTTCAAAAAAAACGCTTGAACACCCATTGCAACATAACTATGAAAATCAATGTTGTTTAGTATTCACAAGACCCTAATTTGTTGTAAGAAATGGAAAGAAAAGTCCCTAACAGAGAGGCTGCCTATTATCAGTAGGTTGAATCCAATTTCGCATGGTTATCATCTTAATTGACGTTGTAAGCCCGATGCTCAATAGTTTAGGGCAATGTAAATATATTAATTTGGCCAATGACCACCTCAATAAGTGAACATAGGCCAAAAATTTCATGACTTAGGCGCCAGGATGACAGCTAATCTTATTTTCTAAAATATTATATATCAGTATGTATGCCAGTAATTTATAATACCCTGTAGCGGGACTAATCTTGCATCTAATAACATTCAAATGTTAAATATATAGATGAGTTTTAATGGTGTTGTCTAAATCATATGACCCTGAGACTAAAAGCACCATGGAACAAGTAAATAGTACTCTTGTTGACATCCTATGCAAGTTAAATACTGGAAAACCATCCAGTTGAGACTTTTCTTGCCTTTAATCATTTTTGCATATACCTTTTTGCCTACCACTCGTTAATATGGCACTTACCCTCAAATTATTTCTATGAAAACACCCTATTTTCCTCCTTATTTTATACTCATACGTTCATTGAGAGAACATAAGTTATCCTTTAATATTTTGAAAAACATGCTCAGCCCTTAATTAGATTTCAGAGCCAAGCTATAAAAGTTCATTTATAAAGTTAGGGCTTGAAGGTGCAATAATGTAATGACGGACCTTATCTACATTTAATATAGTATAATTGGTCCTGTCTTATGACAACCATGGATTTAGACATACTAGTAAGTTGGAGCAAATTTGGAAAGGGTTTTTGAGATCATTGAGAAGATTTCTACTGAAGCATACTTTGAAGGATTTTATAAAACTTTACCTTTATAAAAGAGTGTATCCTAAAATTTAAGAACTACCAGAAAAGCTTTAACCTTATCGCCATAGATTACTAATGATCTAGTTTACTCCCTGTTAAGAATTTATATGACTGGATGACAAGCCACTATCAAGGCCACGCAGATAAGTGGAAGAATTCCACTGAAGGATTAATGGACAGAATCTGCTGAGGATGATTTAGAACTATAAGTGATTAATCGTTTTTAGGATAAGGTAATAATGGGTCATAATGGGTCTTATCAGGTTGCCTTCAAAACAGGGCAATGAGGTGATGTCAACATTTGATGAAAGGGTTTTGGACTGCCTCAAATCAAAATGATAGATAATTAAAGAATAATATGCTGAAACCAATGAAAAGATGGCGACATGAATAAACTAAGCAGAAGAGTCATTACTGGCAGAGGCCGCTAGGATATCAGTGAAATGAGGGGACTGGAGGTCTTGTCTTGGATTAAGTGAAGAAAGAAGAAAGAGGAAGAGCGCGGATGAAGGAAGGATCTGCTGAAAATATATTCTTTTTATAAAGAAGTGATTGGGAAATTTCTCCCATGTTTATTATAAAAATTAAGTGGTTAAAGGTGTATCGAGGAACCAGCGATCATCATATCAACCATTCCAATTGTTCAATGGGGGAAACCCTGTATAAAAAACCCTTTACCAGGTACTTACTGAATCGCCGAGATTCAACACCCCCACTCATTGTTGTTCCCTTATGTTTTGTCAAGTGAAGAAATGATGCAATATGGTCTGACCAACCATGTAAAAAAAATTTATTATTTAATTGATTTAATTTATTAATAATTAGTCTTGGGTTTTAATCGATTGGCTGATGCACCAATGTTGATCTTAGTACCCTACATATTTATTCAAGGTACTCCAACTGGGGGATGGACATTAATGATAAACAATGAGCAAAAAACTGAACAAATAAACAAACGAACAATAAAAAAACAAAGCAAAACCTCAAACCAGGTGGGGAGTGGAATACTACTAACCCACCATGGCTGAGGGTGAGAGTGTTGGGCAGCTATTATACAGGTATGTTGTTCATAACAGAATCATTATGGCTGTAGAAGCGGACAAAAGTTGAGAGCCAGGGTGTTAAGGCATCAGTGTGATGGGGTAGATGGTTGTGAAAAATCGGTTATACTTTAGCGGTGATTTAGCAGATGGGTTGAAATCTGCTAGTTTTGTCACATCTATGACAGCAAAATTGGCATCTTTAAACAATTTGGTGATTTCACCTTATGCTGCTTTGGGGAAATCAGGGGGAAGTCAATTATAGTCAGCCCTTCATGGTATTGAGAAACGGATTAAGCCACTGCTTTGCGGAGGTTTGGGCAATGGGGTGAGTCCACTGCTGCTAAGGCGAGTTGATGATCACTTTGGTGGGAATAACATTGGGTTTAAGAGCGAATTGTTTGGTATATATGGTTTTTTTCAAAATCAGAATTGTAAAATTTGGCCCATCTATAATTCATCAGAATGAGAGGTTCACTATTTGTTTCGTTTATGATAATGAACCTGATTTGTCAACCTTGGTTGATAGGTCCAAGGATTCTGGTTCATGAGAATAGTGGATGTATAATTTGGGTGGGTAGTTGTCAAATGGGCTGCTTGGTTGCAAATGGTGTCCAAGACTGATTCTGATTGGCAGGTTGCATCTGGGTGGGTTTATGTGGGCATTTGATTTGGTGGGGGCCAGTTTCCCACTCTGGCCCATCAAACAAAATCTTTAAGTGTGAGGGGGCAACAAAACTCCCCATTCAAAATCCACTGAAAATGGCTCAGAAGCCACACCAGAGGAAATAACTTGGGGGCAGGATTATTTGAGATGGTCAAACCCAAAATAGAGGGGACATATTTGGTGACCATTATCCACACAAGCCCAAAGAATGCTCAAGCACTGCTGTGATATGAGAATGTGGGGGGATTTTTTAGGTTATGGCAGGGTGATGTGGGATTATGGTGGCAGTGGAGCGAGGGGCAGCAAGGTGCTCTGCACTAGAGGGAAAGGTGAAGACAAGGTTGGGCTGAGTCCCATAAGCCAAAAGCCCCACCGTCAATTGTTCATATAAAGCTTGGTGTGGGAGGTGGGAAGAAAGGGACGCAAAAGACACCACCAGTGTGTTGTCTAATAGCGATTTTGGGTAGTAGAAGTGTGAGTGCTTTTGTAAATAAGAATAGTTAAAGCTGCTGATGCAGCGTCTTACTCCGTATGGAAGCCAATTTCAAATAGCCCTTAAATGGGTGGAAATCTATAAAGCCAGTCAGTGCAAATGCAGCGGTGGCAAGTTCAATTATTGCTTTGTTGGCATACAGGAATAAATGCCTGTAGCCAACATGGAGGAAAAATTGGATTGTGGAACGAGGGAGGGCGAGAGGATGGGACAAGAAGAGTGGATGCGCGCAAGGTGGATTGGTAAGTCCCGTTTGGGCACAAAATGGCCAGTAGAGGTTGGCGGGCTATTTAAACCTGTGTAAACGCGTTTGCCTACAGGGCAGAAAATTCTAAGCGGTGGAGCATTGCTACCCCAAACTGGAGAAGCAGGCGGCAGATCTGAGAACATCAACAGGAAAACAGACATGGTCAGATGGCGGTGGTAAATTTAAACTTTTTATAAAATTTGCTTAAGAGTGAGATCAAGTGGAAAGAAAAGTAATGTTGATATACAAAACTAGCATGATGATTACCCTCTGTTGCACCGATTTTCTGATAAAATGTTACAATAATCTAGATTAGCACCAATGATTAAGGCGTTATTTAAAGTATAACTATTCCCTCACCACCTCATCAGCGCTAAACCATAAATCATCAATATGTATCAATTTATTTCAGCACTGCGACATAGTAATGAAATCACTTTATATATTATTTCCTTCCTTCTGCGTTTGCATAGATTTTTTCTCTACATATTTTTAATATTATCCTTGGTTCTGTCAGCATAATGGCCCTATTAGGGTAACATTACTATTATGTGAATGTTTTAAGGCCAAGGCCTTAATCTCATTAAATTTACTGAACATTCATGTAAATGAGTTAATATTTTAAAGGGAAGTTGTGTTACCAGGTAGCTGGCACCTGTCAGGCCTATGGCGAGCCAAGAGACAATTGGCCTGTAGTGAGGGTCTCTGAACCCCCTAACAGCAGCTCCAGACTGCAAGGGGACGCTCTGCCTTTAGAATAAGCTCATAGGAGAGGGAGGAGGGGTGTAGGGTTTCCTGCTCAGGTGGGAGTGCAAGAAAGGCGTTTTCTGAGTTGACAAAGCTACCAAGCTTAGAAAGATGAAAATAAAGTTCCACCATAATTTCTTCAACCTTGGTAGCAAAACATTTTTCTTTAATTTTTAAAGTAGATAACTAAAACCTTAAAACAATTTTAAAAAATTTACAAAAATATAACCTAACACCCTACCATTATCAGGGTTCTTTGTTATGATGTGTTAAGGGGGTCGCTAAACTGTGACCATTAGTTTTATATCCAATTTTTAATTTAATAATAGTGGGGAACATTTCTTCAGTTGATTCCCATATTTACAACATCAGCGGAGATCCCCACACAATTCTTAATTAGGTTTGATGGAACCAATTGTTCAAATACTTTAACCATTTAAGAATTTGGTATCAGGTTATATCCCCATTTTTGACTTTTTCTATTTGACTTCTTACCCAAATTTAGACTATTAAATAACTTAACACCTAAGGTGCCCCATGTGCGAACTTCTTCCATTATCAGTGACTCCTGATTGAACCAAATGTTGGGTATGTGGAATGGGAACTTTACTTTTAATTTTCCTAAAATTACCAAGTCTGCACAGAGTTGTCTAAGATTTTCAAGCAATTCCGCAAATTCCGAAAGTAGAATAGACTATATGAGTAGTAGGTTGGTAAGAGTCACATAGCAAGTAGGGATGGTAGCGTCTACCCATCTCTTCCAGGTTATGCCCTAGGTCAGAAATATGGGTAAGAGGTAAGTCCTTGGGTTTGAGCCCTTTTCAGACCTGAAAGGGTGCATAACCTTGTCCAAATTAAATGGAAGACTCCTCAGGACTTAAAGTACTAGTAGGATTTCCAGAGTTAAAAGCATATAATGAAAGGATATTCACAAAAAGGTGATCTAATTTCTAGTAGTACAAGCTTACTAACAAGAGCTAGGAAGAGAACCCAAGAGCTCAGCCACTGTTAGTATCTAGAAATTAAATTTTGCTTTTCTTAGACGTTTAACTTAATTGTAAACTGTTGCAAAAGGTTTACTTTGTGATTATATAGTAACTGTCTTAGTAAAGTTTGCCCTTTACTAGTGCAATTACCTGTGCCATTGAAAAAGAAGCCTAAGTGTTAATTCTAACATAAGCGTTTGTAAATTGTGGTTTACTGGCACTCTTCCTGGTATGAGCGCTCATAATAAAGAACAGTTAAATTATCTTGAAATTGGACTTAAATTACAATTGATCATCCTATGATGGGTCAAGCTCACTGAATTAAATGGATCATTAGCAAATGACCTTTGCCCTTACTGACAGATAAAATTATTAAAAGAGTTTTGAGAATTGCCACAAGATGAGACTCCATTTTTTAGTACTAGATGGTCCCGATGAGACTACATTTTGACGCCAGAAATTGTTATCTGGAACCCTCACACAATGGGCGGCCAACAATCCAAAGCAATCAAAGAGAAAGGCTTCAGCTCGACACTTGTAATGGATGAGAAACAAAAATTTTGAACAAAGAGGACTTGGGCTCTCCATCTGCCACAAAACACCTAGTCAGCTTATAAATATTAAAAGCTTTAAGCATTAAAGATTATTATTTATTCAACTAACAAATTATATATATTTTCATTATTTGCATAGTTACAATTTTTGGTATTGCAACCCATGATAGTGCATAATACTAGACCCTGAAGAAGGAAAGGTGCTATGTCATTGCCTCTCTCAAGCGAATTCAAAGAACTATGCCATCTCAAAGGCGATTCCTAACTTTCATTCCTACTGCTCCAAGAACCCCAAATTTTTGATATCTGGTTTTTCTTAAAAAAAGCAAAACTGGGTGCTTACTACAGGGTTTTTAAGCTGTAGTCAAAGAAAACGACAATTATGAAACATGGAAGAAAACATTAATATAGATCCCCTCCCTCAATGAGGAGAGAAGCATTACTAAATAAGTTAATACTTCACAATTTTAAAGTAGAACCCATTCAACCTGAGACATTAGTGTTTTGGGCTACCTTTAAATTCAAACTTTTCTAAATCAAACCCCAATTAGTTCTACCTTTAAACCTAAAAATTATCTTATACCATTAAGAAGCTTCTTAATGGGACTTTTTATGCCAAACCCTGCTCTTGGTGTAACAGTTCTCTAGACAGTAACTGAAAAATGAAAATGGGCTCAAAGCTGTAAACTAGTGAAGAGGTCAATTAAGATAAAAAGTTTTGATAGATAGACTAATTTTTGTTTTAAAAAGTGTTTATATCCATAGGATGTGTTCAGACATAATGCCTCGGGGACCTCCATGGCCCCATATGATCAGAATCTTTCACAGCCTTCCAGTGAAGGGCTTCTGTTTTTAAGCTCGATAGTTATGGCCAAGAATCCCAACAGTCAATACTTAAAGCCAACTAAATCACATGACAAGTTTATTTTTTATCTAAAAGGGTGCTAAGTCACCTCATAGGTCCTGTCAGCTATAGTATCCGTCCTATGGTAAGTGTGGCGAAATGGATTTCATGTTTCAAGTACCAAAATGAGATATAGAAATATTGGCGTAACATTAATATAGTATAAAACAGGGGTTTTTATATGTCGCATTTAAAAATATACACCCCAAAAAGAAAAAGGATTAATATAATTGGTAGGAAGAAAAATCCAGAAGGGTGGCTAATGGTCAGGCAATGCTTCTGGATGGTCTAATGCCTTTATATCATATTTTTATAGGGCAAAACTGGTGAGTTGATACTCAAGTCAGATGAGACTTGGAGCCACTTAGGTTAATCATTTAAAGCTTCTTGATTCTTACCCTTTTTCTGCAATCTACTTAATTTGCTGCCTTAAGTGCCACTTTGAGTAGTTGTCACCTGACCATCTAATGATCAATTATTTAATTAAGCTAGAATTCATCTCAGGGTAACTTGGGCTAGATTTGGTTAATTTAAGTTTTTCATGAGTCAAATAAAGCTGTGCTGACGATTGATTTCTCCAGGTAATTGCTTGAGGTAACTAAATTAATCCCCTTATCAGGTCTAGGTGTCAATTCAGCTGAGGGAGTTGAATGTAAATATTCAATCCCATCATATCTAATATCAGGTATCTGACATCACCCCCTTCAATAATATAGTGGGTGAGTACCAATGTAAAAATCAGCAATGAACATGGATGATCATTAATCCAGTTCTTGAAGAAATGATTGAATATTTGTTTCTGCATATGTACATGATAGCATATGCCCAGTTCATATCTAATAACATTTTTTTCCTTGAGCGTTTACTTGATTGTGATGATATAGGACTAAATACAAAATCTCAAAGGCGGGTAAAGATGGTGAGTTGATTTTCTTACTTGACCTTATCTGGTAACCATCTTATCTAGATTTGTCATTTCCTCTGCTTGAAGATCTAGAATCTTCTGGGTAATCTTCTCAGCGCTTTCACTGGCTCTTTGTTATTATAGCTGGTAACTTTAAGAGCTAACAAAACCGGGATTCCAGGTTCTCTTCCATATAAGGCCTAAAGGGAGAATTTTTTAATATAATGAAAATGATTCTGATAAGCCATCAATGCACTAGGGAAATATAGGTCTCAGTGCAATGTATTTGTAGTGGCTATCTTGCGTAATATTGAGCCCAATACCATTTGCTTTTTCTACATTCCCATTAATTGATGGTATGTAAGGCGCTGAGAATAGTCGTTGAGTTCCATTCTCATGCTAAGATTTTCACAACTCTCAATGTAAAGTTCTTCCCATTATTGCATAGTAGAACCTGCTGACAGCCATGGATAGTAATATATGTTTTTATGTAAAAAAGTTATCAGTAGCTTTAGTGGCCAGCGTGGAGATGGCAATTGCTTAGACCCATTTTGTGAAATGATCAATTCCTACAAAGATGTATCAATTCCCTCCTACGGATTCAGGTAGTGGACCTATAGTGTCTAGACTGATGGTGTGTAACGCTGCTGGGGGGTCATGGGCTGATATTTGTACTTGGCCTTATGCATCATCTGCTTTTTACAGCTGATGAAAGCGTCTAAAACTTCCACTACAAAGCCCAGTATTCCTCCACAGTAGTAGCTATCATTGATCCATTTATAAGTTTTCCTTTCTCTTTCATGTCCTAAGGTAGTGTGGGCTTCCATTATAACTGGTACCCGTTCTGGAGGTCACAAGTAGGGTAGCTAGTTGATTCCGACTTTATTATAAAGTAGACTATTGAGAACATTCATATTTTGAGCATGTCATTGAGCATCTTTTGAACTGACTCGTCTTCGCGCTTCCAAGAGTCTGGTTTCATGAGTAGGTCGTGTAACCATTCAGATTTGCTATCTTTAAGATATAGTAGAGCAATCAAGTCAGTCCATCTACGTCAAGTGCTTTATTTCCAGCGTGGTGGAAAATATTTATGTCATAGTGCTAAAATTTTGAAAACCTGAAAGGCTAGTCTTAATGTCAGATCTTTCATGTTTTGAAACCACTTTAGGGAAGCATGGTCTGTTTAAAATACAAAGTTTATATCATACAAGAAGGTCTGGAAATGTTTTATCACCAGGAGTTGAGCTAAGCACTTTTTCTCAATGACTATAATTTTTCTCAGCTTTGCAAAGCGTTTTGCTATTAAATGACATCGGGTGGTCAATGTTGACCTCATTTAGTTAGGAAAGAATGGCGCCTAAGGCTAAGTCAGAGGTGTTGGTAAACAGGATAAATAGCTTTCTGTAGTCTGGATGTCATAAGACTGTTTATCTCTCCAACAAATTTTTTAATGACTTGTACTCAGTTCTTTGCTCTACTCCCCATAAAAAGGTGTGCTTTGACAAGCATTTGGAAAAGAGGTTCAACTAGTTAAGCGAAGTTATATAATTTGATTGTAGTATCCCATCATCTTTTAATGATACCTTTATGTCTCATAGGCTCTTTGTATCATAAATCTTTGAGATAGCTTCATTTATATTGTATAGTTAATGTCTTTCCATTATATGGCATGTCCTAAAAGTTTTAAGGCCTTCTGGAAAAAGGTATACTTCGCAGGTTTTAGTTTGCTATGATTCTCTCTCAGTCATTGGAACATGGTTTTGAGGTGGTCTCGATTATAAGTGAAAGCTTTGTGAAACACCATTGTGTCAACTAGGTAAAGGATCAAAATAGCTGAGTTTAGTTTCTTGCATGATGTGATACATGCATTGGAACAAGGCGGGAGCGTTGCATAATCCCTGAGGAAGCCAGGTATCTTAGAATAATCCTTCCATGCATATTAATGAGAATTTCTTTAATATTCAGGCGATATATTCATTTTGCTAATAACCGCTGGAAAGGTCCATCGTGGAGAAAAATTTAAGCTGGAGGTCGGGCCAAGGCATTGTCAATCCTTGTAATAAGATAGCTGTACCTCTTAGTGAGGCTGTTTAGCTTCCTAAAATCATCAGTCTTCTGTGAACATTTTCTTCTTTATGAGTAACAGCAGAGATGAACATGGACTCTGGGAGGGCACAAGTAAGCTGGCATCCAATAATTGCTTGATCTCAGTCTTCATGTATTGCTCATCTACCTTTGACTTCTTATATGGAGTTGATCAAATAGGGGTTAAATTTTTAACTTCAATATTATGTATCCAGTCTTTCATGTGAGCATAGTTGACATCTAAACTGGAGAAAAGAATTCTGGTAGTCTTCAAGTAAATGCTGCACTGCTCAAGTTTCTCCTAATCTAACTTATCTAATATTTTGACTTGAGGGATAGCGCAAAACATATTAGTCAACAGGTAGGCCAAAATCAAGGTGAGTATTAATAAAAGTTCCTTGTTAATTTTATCAATGAAAAGTAATTTACCTAACCCAATTTCTCATGTTTCTTGACTAGGAAGCCTTAATTGTTTAGTTTCCCAGGTTTTACCTCAATAGGTCACTTTTAAGCTGTATCAAGGGACTCCTGGCCTTATTCTTGGTTCAAACCTACATATTTTGTTAACGCTAGTAATGTGTAGCATGTAGTTTGAGGGGTATACTTAAGGTTATGTTGGTAAAAACCAATCTTTTTTCGCCTGGTTTAATATTTACCTCTTTGGTAACATAAAATAGTATGACCTCTGCTGCATCTACTGAGTTGGGTAACTTTTTCACGTTTCTTTCAGAGGTAGTATTGCAAAGGTAATGTGGAAACAGGGTACTCTACCAGACAAGAGTAATCTCTCTTCCTGGAGTCTATATTATCCAGTACAAGTGTAATTTTATAGTTGGGGAGTTTAAAAGTCCTTGTTTCATATTAATAACTCCTTCATATCTAATCATAAACTGTGTCCCAATGAATATATCATATTGGCTGTATTCAGAGAACTGCGGGAGCTGAGAAAACTAACTTGCCGCCCTGGATTGGCAATGATGAGTATTCATCTATCACTTTAGTGTTATTAAGACTGGTGTTACTAAAAATTTTGAGTGTATTCAAAGCCTGTGGCGATCTTGATCTTATTGATTAGTCAAGATGAAACATCATATATGGGCTATCCCATATCCAAGCTAGCCATGACTCAGACCTTCTGAATTATCACTTCCACTTTGGTTGTTGTTCCTCCAAATTTTTAGGAAGGGCTAACACCTCTTTTAGGCAGAACATTGCATTGAGCTTTTGGGCAGTCTTAGGATACTTCTTGAACTCCAGGAGACTGTGGATGATTAAGATGGGTAGGATCAACAGGGCAAGGTACTGATCAGCATCACTGGTAGTATCTATCATCTTAGGACACCCTGTAACCTGACTTAGGTAAGTTCCTTTAGAACCTGGTCATCCCTGTTATTTTCAGTGTTCTAACAGTCTGAAATTGTAAGCTTAGTGTGATCCTATAATAAATAACCTGTGTACTTAAAACCCTTCAAAGTCATCATTGGGTTAATTTTCAATGCAAGCTAGATGAGCAATCGCTGTTGGTTCACTATCAAGTACTTTGCGTCAGTCAGCTTTAGAGGTAATTGACCCTAAGATGACCTTCTTTTTCCCTGCTCAGTAATGGCAGGGTTCTTCCTGAAACACATCTTCAAGATATTTATTCCTCTTACAGTAGTTGCAACTCAACTTTTCGTTCTTCTTAGGCTTCGCTTCCTCTATAGTATACACTCTGGGTTTTTAAAGACCTTTCATTTGGTCTCTGGCTTGTGTATGTCAACTACATTAGGGCTTATTGATGTTTATAACATAGTCAAAGCTTTATTTGATTGACGTGACATTCATGGCTATGTTGGGCTGAATCTAAGCTATCATTGACAGTGGCTACGGCATTGTCTAGAGTAAGCATCTTTGAGGTCACTAGCATTTAGCCTCCACAAAAAAGTGATAGCAAATTAGCCAAAGTTTTCATTTTTCGTAGCATGATTCTCATGAAGGCCTGTTTCTTCATACTTAGGCTCTACTTTGACCTGAATTTTTATAATAAGCGTCTCTTAAACTTCTCTCCAGGTATGCAGGTCATCCATTTGATGTACCATAACCTTTTAATCCATATGGACTAAACATGATAAGATATGCTTAACCTTTTAATTATCAGTTGCACCTTCCATTGTGGCTTCTTAGAGATAAAGGAAAGATGCGATAAAACTTCGCCAGGTGTAAACTTATCCTTGAACGTAAACTTAAAGGTAGTGGCCTCTAATTCAGTAATGAAATGTACAACAGGAACTTCAGACTTGGTAATTTAATTCTTACATCTCTCTATTCAACTTGACGTTTGAGTTGACACATTTGGCCTTGTAGAGGATTGAGACGTTGCTTTATTCCATCCAGGGTAAGTCTTGACGTAACATCCAGAAGATTAATATTTATTTCAAAATAAACTTTATTGTTCTCCAAGTCCTAAACGCGGATGTACAGATTATGTTTTTGGTGAGCGGATGAGAGGTATGTTCACAAAAGCTTATTCTCATCCTCCAGCACTCCAATGCGCCAATTCGATCTCCCTTCATCTCTTTGCACTTTGAGCTCTGAGGATGCTTGTTAATCTTGGGCTTTTAACTCTTTTATAAGACCATTCCAACGTTCTCAGCTTCATTGAGACGATGATAGACTTGATTAATGTCCTCCTGACTGAGGGATTTGCCTCTCAAGTCGCTCTTCAATTTTTTGAGTTATTTGGTAATGGAAAGAGTAAGCGCCTGAGTTTTAAAGTTTGATAGTTCATGTTTGACCTAGGATACTTGTGAAATAATAGTTTATGACACAGATGAAGTCTCATAGGTTCAGTGCCCTCACTCATTTATTCGTTGTAATGCTTGATCTAGCCAGGTCCTAAGGACGGACTTACGTTCTTCCTCCAGGCGATTGATAGTAAAAGCTTCAGATGCCATTTCGCCATGAGCTTCGCTATCTTGTCATTAAAGCTCTTCAGTTAAGGCGTCAAGTAATTGCTTAATATTTTGTTTAACTCCAAGATGTCCTTTCAGAAACGCTTCATTGCTTCCTTTACATACTTGATAACACCAATCTCAATAGTGCCCATTAAATTATGGAGCTGAATAATATATAGGACAATTTGCTTTAATCAAACGGTGGATGTCCCCTATACTTTGTGATGCCAAGTTATTTACCTTCTCATAGGCCATCTTTAAGGCCCCTTGGCTATTGATATGATAGAGAAGTTCCTCGTTATGGACTACTAGTAAATGCACGATATGATAAAGCACTGGGTATACAAAAATTACAAAATATAGCGAGAAAGATTTGCACTTGACCCATAACTCTCTAGAAGAGAACTAGATACATACAGGTTCATGAGAGACCTATCCAAGGCGGATGCTCATTTGCATTTCCCCTTTCTCCTAGTTTAAACACCACTAAGTAACTCTAACTCCTTCATTAGAATTCCAAGTAAGACAACGAGATTTAGGAATCTCCATGGGATTTTCTTGAACTTCTTCAATCGTGATGAAGGCAGACTTCCCATTCATTCAATTCTTCACCATTTTCCGTTGTGCATCCATTGGGTGACACTATCATTCAGATTATATTTTATGGTGTGATCAATTAGAAGCAAGTATTATTAAGTGTTGGCTGTTCCACTGTACTGAGCATCAACCTGTAAAGCTTCCATTATACAGCTCAATGATGCTATGCTCAAGAAGCCTAACACTTAATACTTGAAGCTAACAACGTTGTGAACGACATGTATATTTTTATATAAAAGGGTGCCAAGTCACCACTTAGGCTCTTTCAGCTAGGGTATCCATCCTATGGTAAGTACGGCGAGATGGACTTGTTGAAGTCAAGTACTAAAATGAGATTTAGAAATTAATGACTTAACTTTAACATAGTATAAAATAGTGGTTATATATGTCGCATATAGCAATATATAAACACCAAAAGGAAAAGAATTATTAATATTATATGGGAGAAATCCAGAAGGAGGCTCATGGTCATGCGATATATTCTAGATATTCTAATTCCTTTGCATAATATTTTGATAGGGCAAAAATGATGAGTTGAATACCCAAATCAGATGAGATTGGGGGTCACTTAGGTTTAACATTTGGCAGCTTCTTAATTATTACCCTTTTTCAGTTTAATTTGCTGCCTTTAGTGCCACTTTGATTAGTTGTCACCTGACCTTCTGATAATCCGAAATTTTAATTAGGCCAGAATTCATCTTGGGGTAACTTAGGCTTAACTTGGTCTGTCAGGATAATCATATAGTCAAATTGAGCTATGTTGAATATGAATTTCTCCAGGTACTTTATTGAGGTAGCTTCAATAACCCCCTTCTTGGTTCTAGGTTTTGATTCAGCTGAGGGAGTTAAATGGTCATTATTTTTCAAATCATGTCCAATATCAGGATATCGACATCTGGATCATCTATATGGTTGACGCCCTCATTGCTCTGTGTCATCCTCTTGAGGCAATGGTTTGTTCACGACTCTTCAAGGTTTAGGAAACAGAGATGAAATTCCTGAAGGCATCTCCATTGATTCTCATGTGCATGAATTTTCCTAATTGAAACTCTCGTTGATGCCTTCAGGGACAGTTTCAATTGTTAGGGCTCAATAGTAGACTTATTGGGCTTTAGTTCAGGTGCAGGGATCTTGACTCGCTCATCATCTTAAATCCTGGCAACGCCCCCCTCAAGATCCTGTCATAGGGGGGTATAAGGCCATAGGAACCAGCCATGTACTCAGTTCACCACTGTCCCTTGATTCAAATCAGCAATAGAGTACTTAGAGTTCATCATATTAATGGCCTGGTAAGTCTGGACTAAAGAACGTCAAGCTTGTTATTTTGACCTCTGGGTTTATTTTGATAGACAGAACTAGGTCAACTAAGTAAAAATGTACAAGGAGGGTCAGCCAACGTTTAATCGGGATGTCTCCTCTTCTGTGGGGTTACATTGCCTTGTGTAGCTATGGCTTGAAGCTTGACAACTTCATCAGCTACGGCCCTAAAAATAAAATCAAGTATCTCAGGCATGGAGGTATTAAGTAAAGGCTGAACGCTACTTAGTAATGAGGAGCACGCTCATATAGAGCTAAAGGGGAGCATCTTGATGATTTGAGATAGCTTATTTGGTAGGCAATCAAGGCGCTGGGCAGGTAGTGGTTCCAATGTGTAGGGTCAGAGGCGGCCATCTTCTGCAAAATATAGAGATTAGGGTTCCATTAGCACGTTCCACCTCCCCATTTGGTTAGGGGTTATAGGGGGAAGTAAAACTTTTTAGTCTCATAAAGCGAGGTTAGTTTTGGGACTACCTGTGAGGTGAATTTAGCCTACTGTCCAAAATAAAGTTTGTGAACATCCGTTCTAGGTTAACATAGATTGAATAGAGAATAGGGCCATGGCTTTTGCGGTGGCAGTGGGAACGGAAATTGCCTCAACCCATTTGGTCAAATGGTCTATGGCTGATGATATACTTATGCCATGTAACCCGGTGGGCAGAGGCCCCACTAAATCAATGCTGTTGACATTAAAGGGGCTTGACGGAGCCATGCTTGAGTGTTGATACCAGCGATTAGCCTAATACTTGGATTGATTAGTCATAAAAGCCTCTATAATCTCCTGGGTGGTCTCAACCATCCAATCCTAGTAGCATCGTTTTTTAGTACTAGTGGTGCCCATCCCCAAAAGGGGGAGCCGCCACTCATCCCTAGTAGTATTGTTTCTTTAGCCATTTATAGTTCTTTTTCACTGCCTTGTGTTCCATAGTTTTGCGTCTTCATTAATGACTTGGTTTGAGAAAAAGGGCTGATATAAGGGTTCATTTCTTGTTGATTTCTTATAAATCATTTCCTTTTTAATTTAAGTCTCAGGTCATTTTTTGAGCTTAGCTTGAATCTCAGCCATCTCCAACTCCCATCACTCAAGCCGACCAATTAGATCATATAGTCAGTCTTCTGGGATCAAGGCAACTAGAACCAGCATCCTTGAGAAACTATCAGCGTTCTGATGAATTGCTCCTATACAATGGACAATAGTAAAGGGTAGATCTGCAGCCTAAGGGCACATCTTGAAAAATGTCCTTCTGGGTCCTTCATTTTCTGTAGCCAGTAGAGCGATGAATGTTAAGTAATAATTGTGAAATGAATGCATATATGTAGGTCTAGAAATGCATGATTGCCAATAAAACTGCCAGGTACTCATTCTCAGTAACACTTAGATTCCGTTTAGCCTTTCTCAGGGTCATGCTAAGTAAACCACTAGAATGATCGACCTGATTCATCAATCTGAGCTAAGATGGCCCTGACAGCGACATCACTAGCGTCAGTAATTAGCAAAAAGGGTCAGTAAAAGTGAGGATGAACTAAAGTTAGGTTAATACAAAGAGCAATCAGCAATCAATTAAACGCCTGTTCTGTTCAGGCGCTATTATAAAGGTACATACTACTGTAGAAAGTAGATCAGGGTCTCGGCTAAGTTGGCAAACTGAGGAATGAACTGATGTTAATAGCCCACCATTCCTAGGAATACTTGGATATCCCTAAGGCTTTAAGGGAGCAACTTCTTTTTAATAGCTGAGACTTTATCCAGAATGGGTTGAATACAATATTTTGAGACCTTGTGTCCGAGGAACTTCAGTTTGGATTGAGAGAAAGAGCACTCCAAAGGCTTAAGCTTTATTACGGCCTTTCTATGATGTTTAAAACTTCCTGGAGTTGTTCCACATGGCTATTGAAGGTTTGTGAGAAAACAGTGATATCATTGAGGTACACAAGGACCAAGGATAGCTTCAAGTCCCCTATAATCCCATCCATGGTACTATTAAAGTGGCGAACTCATTGCAAAGACCATGGGCATCCTCGTTGGCCTAAACAACCCCTCATTGGCTATGAGTGCACATTTGAACCATTCTTCAGGGGCTATCTCTATTTTCCAGAATCCGCTAGCAAGATCCATAGCAGAAAATGTTATGACCTGGCAAGCAAGCGGAGAGAGTCATTGATTTGCGGCAAAGGGTAACTGTCCTTCTTGGTAATAGAGTAAATCATCAATAGTCCATCATAATACAATTGCTGACTTTTTTCTTTAAAACTAACATGAAAAGGAGGCCCAAGGGCCACGTTGAGGCACCAATAGCGCAACTTCAATTAGTTGCTTGAACTCAACAGCCACATGAGCCTCCTCAACTTTACTTTTTGGTAGGAATGGGACCAAGTGGAGGGTGAAATTCATGGCAACGGCAGATATATTTTAGGCTGGCCTGCCAGTTAGAATGCAAAAGCACCCAAAAGGGGAGTTAGAATGAAAAGGAAATTTCCACTCAGATGACATTTAAATTGGAAGGAAGATGATTGATAACAGAGGGCTGACATACTGCAAGTGTAACAAACAAACCAGCGAAGAACTAAGCTGCTGCAGCCTCAAAGCCAATGTTCCTGGGCTTAGGGAGTTTCGAGTTTAAGGAAATATTCATTTAAGTCTTGTCACAAAAGACCCAAGTGGCTTCAACAGATGTTACTGTTAAAAATATGGGTGGGATGATTCAGTCAGTATGTGGGCCATGGGGCCACATTGCAGATAGAAATAGGGGCTTGGCAAAGAAAATTTTGAACTTAAATTGAAAATTTGAGCACAAGAAGATTTTTATTGAATTATAACTAAAGAGAATTGACTGTCATTTTCTCAGTGTGTTAAAACTGATTAAATAGATAGTCAATTTGGGGAATAACTTGAGAAACGTGGGATCAGGGCCCTTGAGATTTGACCTAATCTGGTGAACTTTAGGCTATGGGGGAGAAAAAATGAATTATTTTGAGCCATCTTAAAGATTATTGACGGTGGGCTGAGTCACTGTCAAATTACCTCAGATGCCTGAGTTGCAGATTTTCTGCAATTTCACCAACTGGAGCAACGGCATCTCACCTGATAGGCAGCGGGAACCTCCCAAGGCCACCTCATGTATGGAGCGGTCCCAAGAGGTTGGGAATGGGTTTGGGGCGCCCAACCTGCCTGCACCCAGTTGCTCCAGCATCCATTTGACCAAGCAGGAAATATCGGACAAAGATTTTGATATGTCTGGGGTGGGTTTTGAACTGTCAGCTACATTTCCCAATGGGTCAATGTTATCAGAGAGTTTTTCCAGAGATTTATTATAAGATGCTATGTTTGTCACAAGTACACACCCGTTGGGCTTTGTTGCTGAGAGTTTGGGGCTCTCAGGCTTTGATGCTAAAGGCTCATTACCCTCAACTTTATTCAAACCTTTCATCCCAAGTGAATGCTGGCTTCCTGATACCTCAGCACAAATTTCTTAGTTAGTAGTATTAACTTGCCCAAAGTTAACACTGGTTATGGGTTGTGGGGGCATTAAAGAATTAGCTGTTACCCAACGCTAGTCCACCATATGGGCAATGTCGCCCTGGGAAATGAGAGGAGCAGCTTGTCTTCTAGGCCTTTTTTGATGGAAATGGGAATGCCACCCGGTCTAATTGGAGGGGACGCTCCCCCAGACTTACATTACCTTCCTTTTTTCCTAAGGGGAAGGGCGCCAATACTGAGGAATTTAGCGAGGGGCACATTTTTATGAGCTTTGAGCAATTTGATCACCATGAGCATGGCGATCTTTGGGGGGATGTGGAGCATCTGGGCGGGTGATGTAAAAATCCTCAATGAGATTTGAGCAGTTGGCACAGTACAAAGCGCCAACCCAGCTGTTCTAGTAGTCCAGATAGCCTTTCCACACAACGAGATATTGGACTGATTGTCAATATTTGCGAGAAGCCAGGATGGCCTCAACTTAAGCATTCTCCACACCCTCAATCATAATGGGCTCTGGGTCTGAGAAGATCACCCCCTTGGACAAAGAAAACTGAAACACGTGGAAGACTGGGTGTTGCTTCCAGTGGGGTAGAAAATTTAAACGGAAGGCGCCATTTACCAATACCTCTTCCACCAGGTGGGGACTGGAGCACGCACTTGCAAACTTGTGTGATGTCACCTGCATGTGCAAGTGGTGTGCGTCAAGAATGACGTGGGATCCTTCCTTTATATTTTGCGATGGGAGCTGATTATTATCTGTGAACTGTTAGTAGTCACTTATGGCCTTAGTTAAATTCTTCCAAACCAAGGACTGTGTGGCTAAATGTTCTGAGAGTGGTCAGCAGCACTGGTGCCTCTGGGAGAAGGCACATGCCAACCAAAAATGAGGGGCTATACCCCAAGGTTGCTTTGTATGAGGAAAACCCAGTGGAGGCATGCATTCCATTATTATATGCAAACTGAGTGAGAGGGATGTCATCAAACCCAGGTATCCTGAGAGGCTGAAGTGTAGCACGTCACACTGCTCCAGGATCTGATTGACCCGTTCAGTTTAGCCATTCAACTGGGGATTGTATGCAGTGGATCAGCAGGGTGTATTCTTCAAGATCGCCAAGAGCTCATTCCAGAATCCCGCTGTGAACTGGGGCCTGAAGTCGCTGTAAATCTCCTGAGGGAGTCCAAATATAGAGAACACATGGTGCACGAAGAGACGGGCAGTTTCCTTAGAAGTAATGACGGAGGATCATGGGATAAACGGGGTAAATTTAGTGGAGCGGTTTATGAACATCATTCTGCCATAAACCCATGGAGCTGGAGAGCTCAACAAAAATCCATGGTCACTAAAGTCCATGATCCCTATGCCTGCTGTAAGGAATGTAAGAGACCATCATCCCAACCGGTCTGACTTGGCCCATGCACAAGTTAAACAGTCCACAATCCATGCTGAGACCTCTTTTGACAAGCCCAGCCAGAAATAGGTATGTTTATTAAATTAAGGTATTTCTTATTCCCTGAGTGACCAGTTTCAGGAGTCTCGCAATGAGCCTGAACTATTTCAACTTGGGGAAGAGGAAGAACCAACACCTGTGACTAAAATTGGATGAGCCCCTCAGCCAGGGAATAGAGGAAATGTTTGGAGGAAGGGAGGGACAACTGAAGAAAAAGTCTCACCCCTTCTGCACATGCTGACTGTGCTGCTAAGATCCATGAAATCAAAGGCACGTCTAGAGCAAGATCTGCTGCTGAGACCATGGGAGGAACAAGGGCCAGGATTTGATTAGGGGGTGTTACCGCGAAAAGATATGCCTCATCTGAGTCAGAAGAACAATGTGCAAGATTGCGACTTAGAAAGTCCAGAAGTTTGTTTAGAGCTTATTACAAACTTTTATTTGAAATTAAAGCTGCATAAGTCCTGGTAGGTTTGGGCCTGGCGGTGCACCAACTTCTGTGGCTTGCAGAAATATAATAGTGCTTGGTGGTCGGTCCTCACAGTTAACTCATTCCAAACACCCTGTAGGAGATATCTTCAGTGGGTCAAGTCCACGCCACGGCAAAAAGTCCTTGTAGTAGATGGCCTAGGATTGCTCATTGGAAGAAAACTTGCGGGAAGAGTAAGCAACTGGGTGCTCTAACCTATAATGCTCTTGGAGAAAAACAGCCCCTACTGCGGTGTAAGATACATTTCATGCTACAACATAGGTTTTGGTGGAATTTTTATGCTTAAGGATTGGAGGCGACAAAAACACCTCCTTAATTTATTTGAATGCCTGTATGCACTCTGACATCCAGCAAAAGAAAATGTTTTTGCCCAAGAGAGAGGGGAGAAAAGCCAGCTGTGAGAGCGCGGGGAGATTTTTTTCAGAAATATAATGGTACTCAAGAAGCTTCTCAATTGCTTCTGAGTCATTGGAGTTGACCACTCACGGATGGCACCCACGTGTGTGTGTGTGTGTGTGTGTGTGTGTGTGTGTGTGTGTGTGTGTGTGTGTGTGTGTGTGTGTTTGCTGGGTAGGATGGTTACCCATCTTTTTTGATGAGATACCCAAAAAGGTGACCTCTTCCCAATAAAACTCGCATTTTGATGGCTTGACAAACAAACCAGCTTTATTTAGGGCAGCCACTACAGCCTCCAGGTTCTTTGCATGTTGTTTAAAGGGAGGGAGAATGCACCAGGATGTTATCAATATATGCAACCATGCAGGAAAATCTGAGATTCACTAGCACGCTATAAATCATTTTCTGGAATGTTGCAGGTGCATTATTTAGCCCAAAGGACATCACTTGAGATTAAAATATTCTGTGTCTCGTCCAGATAGAAGTAAGCCATTCCCGACCTTCTTTCACCTGATCTTGATAAAAAGCGTTGCCAAGATCAGGTTTTAAAAACACCTGAAACTTTGCAATCACCTGGCCGATTGTCTGTTCCAATGGCAGTGGGTAAGGATCATGGAACATGATATTATTGAGGTGTCCACAATTCACGCAGGGCCAAAGGGAACCATTTGCCTTCCTGGCATAGATGCTGGGAGAGGCAACTGGGGAGTTCACCTTGAACAGCCACCCCTTCTTACGCATGTCATTCAATTATGCATCAAGGGCAGCCTCCACCTCTGTTGTATGCGGGTACAGTGGGAAATTTATGTTTACCACCTCCACCGTTGTCCAAAAATTTAAACAAAATTCCGTGTGTGAGGGAAGGCGATTAGCCTTGTCAGATTCAGAGATGCTCTTATACTCATCATTGTAGTGGAGAAATCTGGCGGAAAGCCAACAGGATTTACAAGGGATGTAACAAATACCCAGCCTTGAGCTTTGGTAAGGGTATCCAGTAAGGGAAACTCACCCTCCACCTGATCATTGGAGAAGGACAGCATATTATATTTCAGGTGGATACTCACATGCTGACGCCACAAACCCACACCCAGAATTATTGGGAACACAAGGTTAGGCACCACCAAGAAGTGATTGCAAAAGAAACTGGTGAACTGAGAAAGGCACTGGGCGCCGTACTTTGTAGGATGGCTGGGAAGCCAACGAGGCGACCAACCCTGCAGGCCCCAAATAAGTCCAGGTCTAGATCCAGCTGCTGGGACAACTCCAGACTCATGAAGTTGCCTATGCTCTAGTGTCAACAAAGGCCTCAAAGGACACCTGGTGAGCCCTAATACTAATTTTACTGGTAAAGAAAAGGTAGGCGGAATTATGTTTATTGGTGGATATGGTTGTTTAATACACATTGAAGAGATTAGTAAGACAGGTGAGATGGAGCACACCACAAGTCAGATGCGAGGGCATCATTAGGATTGACACTCATATGGATACTGATTTTTGGGAACTGAATCCAAAGCCAAGTTATCAAATCTAATCATGAAGTTCCCATTTTGAGAGCGGACCAAAGGAAAAGTAGAGGATAGTAGAACAATTTGACCATGAAGGAATTCCACTTAAGCCATACAGGAGCTGTTTAAAAGGTTGGCGATCAACCGGACAGATAAAAGAAAGCAGGCTACTGACTGAACATTCATATGGAAGAGGGTGACCACTGCTGCACCCATCTCAATGAGGAGGGCGGAAAATGTGGAAAACAATAGATGGTCGATTATGTCATGGCAACGGCAGATAAAATTTTAGGCAGGCCTGCCAGTCAGGATGCAAATGCACCCAAAAGGCAAGTTAGAATGCCAGGGGCATTACTGCTCAGATGACGTTTAAATTGGAACGAAGATGATTGATAACAGAGAGCTGACATACTGCAAGTGTAACAAACAAACCAGCTGAGAACTAAGCTTCTGCAGCCTCAAAGCCAATGTTCCTGGGCATAGGGAGTTTCAAGATCAAGAAAAATTCATAAAGGCCTTGACATAAAGGGCCCAGATGGCTTCAACATTTGTTACACGTTAAAAATATGGCTGGGACGACCCAATCAATATGTGGGCCGTGGGTCTAAATTGCAGATATCACAGGGGCTTAGCAAGGAAAAAGATTTGTACTTAGTTTATATAAATTTTGAGCATTGGAAGATTTTTATTGGATTATAACTAAAGAGGAGCACTGTCATATTTCTTAGTGTGTTATGACAGTTTAAATAGACTAGCAATCTAGTGAATAGCTTGGGAAAACGTGATATTGAAACCATCAAGATTTGAACTAATACGAATAACTTTGGGCGATGGGGTGGAGAAAAATGAATTATTTTGTATCAACTTTGAAATTATTGGTGGAAGGCTGAGTTACTGTCAATTTGTCCAAAGATACCCAAGTTGCAGATGTTCTGTGGTTCTGCCAACTGGAGCAATGGCGTCTTTCCCAACAGGCAGCGGGAATCTCCCAAGGCCACCCCATGTATGGGGCGGTCTAAGAGGTTAGAATGGGTTTGGGGCGCCCAACCTGCCCGCACCCAGTTGCTCCAGCATCCATTTGACCAAGAAGGAAATATCGGACAAAGAATTTGATATGTCTGGGGTGGATTTCAAACCTGCAGCTACATTTTCCAATGTCCCAATGCCATCAGCAAGTTTTGTCAAAAATTTGACTTTAAATGCTATGTTTGTCACATGTACACACCCATTAAGCTTTGTTGCTGAGGATTTGGGGCTCTCAGGCTTTGATGCCAAAGGCTCATTGCCCTCAACTTTATTCAAACATTTCATCCCAAGTGAATGCCAGCTTCATTATAACTCAGCACAGAATTCTTACTTCATAGTATTAATTGTCCAAAGTTAACACTGGGACTGGTGGCGTCAACTTTAAGTGTAAACTGTTACCCAACGATCAGCCACCACATGGGCAAGGTCGCCCTGGGAAATGAGAGGGGGAGCTTATCTTCTAGGCCTTTTTTGATGGGAATGGGAATGCCACCTGGTCCAATTGGAGGGGACACTCCCCCAGAATTACAGTGAGATCACAGTCTCTACATGATGCAAAACGCTATTAATTTTCCAAAAAGTGTAGGTAGTGGTTGAGAAGAGGTCCTCGTATTTCCAATGACTTTTTGACTTGGCTCTGTTGTCAATAATGAGCTCTTCTATAATAGACATGTTGACTAGAGCTACTGATGGGGTGTTTAGAACCCAAAAACTTTTAACCATTTAAAGCTTTGGACATTGTCAATGTCCTCTACAGGAAAAGACAAACATAAGCGGGTGGAGTATTAGGCCCGCTATCCTAGGTTTGTCAGTAATAGCCAGCAATGCCAATATGGATCTAGTATTAGTGGAATCTAAAATATACAAACAGGTTAGGACCTCTTTGATGGATGGGTTATCCAGGCCTCATATTTAAAGCAGCTGTACAGAGGGAATATTAATATGAACCCAGGCGCTGACAATAAATTAGGCTTTGGTGGAATAGTGGTCACCTTGGGAAAATAAATAAATAGAAATTTCTTCTTTCCCATCTACCGCAGGTGGGGGTACAAATACTAGAGAGACCCTTACATGATACTCAAGCTGGACAATCCATCTTTAGCTCTACAACAAGCTATCCTGAGCTTTTACCTCCATCTTGGCGTCTCAAGAGGTTTCAAAATCAATGAACTCTGTGTCCTAAAAGTGGTAAAGATCCTTTATCATAATGCACAACAGAAGAATAGTCCTGGAGTAACTGAGTCTTGAGGAAAGGTCATAACTTGGGTTGTCTAACGCAATGGCTGTAGTATTAACATAAAGCTTCTAAAAATGATTGGGAACAAGTAATTCTCCAATGAACCGAGTGCATTGTAGCCAGCTGTTCCATATTCCATGTAATATGACAAGTCTGAAGCAAATTTAATGCATTTCATTAATTTTAGACAAAATGACATCTATGGGGGAACCACAGTTGACAATGGCGTGGACAGGGATTTTGTGGACTCTAATGGCGACACATATAACTAGGCTCCTAAACTGCGGGGGTAGGGTGATGAACATAATAGATTTGTCAGAAGAAGAGTAATCAGTATCAGGTTCTTTTTTGTCTTTGGTACTGTATCATCTTCTTCTGGTACAACATTAGACTCATTATATGTCGCTAAAAATTCTTGAGAAATTACAGGAAGTCAGCATGATGTTCCTCTTCTTATATGCTGATGACCCTTTTTCGCCTCCTTAGCAGGTCTTTTCTGACAATCCTTGGCACTATGATGGAATCCATTGCAGTAGGATCATTGAGGTCTGGGGTTCTTCTGGTTCTTGACAGTGGTAACCCAATGAAGGCTGGAGGAATCAGATTAAGAGGAATTGGAATGGAAGGTAGATGCAGAAATTTCATTAAGTGCTTCTTTAATTTTTAGAGGCAGGTGAAGCTGTTTTTCTGGCTGATCATGTGCAATCGGACCTCAGGATAAGATCCCAACGTGGAGATTACTGCAGTTATGGCGTCATCCAAGGTAATGCGATTAGTGGTTACCAAGGGTTGTGCTTTGGCATAGAATTAGCTGGCAAACTACACAATACTTTCTCCTTTTCTCAAATGAATGCCCAAGAATACCTGCTTTTAATTGGTCAAGGTATGTTTGCTTCCAAAATCCTGGATTTTGGCGGTATGGACATGTCTCCAGGTGTGGCATTCTTTTAAATAGGGAGTCATAGTCTCCCAGGCGGTGCTATTCATACAGTAGTGGATGTGCTTCACCTTTTGACAGTTGGTAGCCTCTTCCATAAAAATCTCATAAGCATACAGGAAGGAGGCAATGCTTTCCTGCACTGGGGTGATTTTCTCCTCTAAACTAGGTTTAAATTTAATTACAAAATGATTGGAAAGAGTACTGACATCAGGAACCAGTGCAGTCCAGAATTTTCTACTTCTAAATTAATTGTGAGGGTCCTGTTAATCCAAGAATTCTTTTAATCCTTCTAGATCCACCTGCTTTCATCCCATTTCGGTTGAATAGATAATTAAGGCTTTATGGGCAACTTGCTCCCTCAGCGCTTGAATTTCAGCACGTTGGAGGAGCATATGACACTCAAATTAACTCAAGTATGTTTTGAACTTGTGACCGGGTTTTCCAAGTTAGCTTATTGGGCTATTATTGATCTTGGTGAATGCAATAAAAATTATACCTCTCGTCCAAAGAAGCCTCAATTTTGACTTTAGTGTCAAGAGGGACTCCATCTAATCAGAGCTTACATCCTTGAGCCACATTGCATATTTGATCCTGTAAGCAGTTAGCACCCTTAAAAATTGTTTCTAGGATCATTAGGGTCATCAGTAGTAGGCACCATGGGACTGTAATATCCTTGATGTCCATGGAGACCTTCAGGCCCTTAAGGGCCCTTCATTTTCAGAGGCTATTCATGGGAGGCTAACTCCTGGTAGTGCTTCTGGGTGGTCTTCATAGTATCCTCAATCACTTTGAGGCGTCGTTCCAGGTGGCCTCAAGGTGGTGCACATTTGAACGAAGCTGGTCCTCAATGCAACCTGAAATTCTACTATCTAACACTGTGAGTTGATTTTGAGTCTCGTTGATTAACTGACAGTTATTGACAATGGCTTCCCAATTATTGTGAACAAGGGAGAAGGCTGCACTTTAAATTGACAATCTTAGAGTGTAGAGTTTTGAGCAAGCTTTAGTTGTCTCACAACTTCATGGTGATGCAACTCAACTATTTGTAGGAGGTGGTGTATGACTTGATGGATGAAGCTTTAAAGATTTCGCTCAATACACAAAGCCAATTCTCTCAAGGGTAGTAGGGATGGGGTATATAAATCTCACATAATGTAAGAAAACAAAGAGGTGCAGGAGCGATTAAAGTGGCCTTCCATGGAATAGAAGCCATTCAACATCTGGTGAGATTTTCATTGAGGTTCTCATATTAGAGTTGGTACTGAGAATGGTCAACGGGGGTAAAGTTAACTTGGAAGGTGGCCCAAAGCTCTAGGCTTTCAGGTGCTACAGGAGGTAATTCATAATGGGTGGTATTAATCCATCAATTTATGCTTCTCAACTGATCAGAAAGTTGGTTTCCTTGGTTGCTATTGTTCTCCATAGTCATGATAGGCGCTTTCACTTGGACAGCTTGGAGCCCTATGTATTGATTACGACTCATTTTGGTGTAACAGTTCCCAGGACTGAAGCTAAGTTCAAAAATGGGCTTGAAGCTGTAAACTTGTGTAGAGGTCAATTAAGACAAAAAGATGGGGCGAAATAGGCTACTTATTAAGTTGTAAAATGTCGATATCTTATATGATGTTTGGGGATGTGGTGCCTCAGGACCTCCATGGCCCCCTATGATCAGGATATATCTCAGCCTTCCAGATTGACCTCCTGTTCGACGCCCACATTGTTCTGCATCATCCTTTTAAATGCAAAGTTGAAGGTTGCGCCTCTCAAGTTTGGGAAGCGGAGGTGCAATTCCTGAAGGCATCTCCATCTTTTCTCATGCATGTGATGCTTCCTGATTGAAACTCTCGTTGGTGCCTTCAGGGACAGGCTTTGATTGTGAGGGTTTAGAAATCGACTTATTGGGGCTCAATTTGGGAGTAGGGATTTTGACTCACTCATCATCTAAAATCCCAATACCTGCTCTAGCTATTTATGAGCTTCTTCTGTCCCCTCCTATATGTAAAGATTCTATTACTTTGCTGTTTTAGCTAGTAATGAGTTGGTTAATGGAGTGGAATTCTACCTTAGAAGTTTGTTCATCCGGCTCACCATCATCTCCTACAAGTGGTAGGATTACATCTTTAAGAAATACTACTTCAGCTACGATTAGCACAAAGCCTTAATTCCTACCTGAGCAAATTTTATAAAAAGCCTCCGCTTATGTCTATAAAGATCTGTGAAGCTATTCAGAACAACCGCCAACCTATTAATGATGCCAGAGGTTGATTCTCCCTGTTGAACTCTAAATCTCTGGGTATATGGAACCCACTTCACTCAGCGACTTCAGGGTGCAGTATCTGAGGTACATGAGTACATCCATAATGCACTTCAGAGGTGGCCACCCAGACCTAGACTTTGGAATCCACCTTAATACAAAGATTGAGTCACGTAGAAGCCCTGCTAGATTAGCTTCAGCATTGAAGTGACTCCATCACTGAAGGGCCACGGGGCCAAAGGCCCCAAAAGGCCCTGAAGGTTTAAGTAGTCCTAAGAGGGATAAAGGACAACCAAGCTCCAGAGGGTCCCCTGGCCCCCTGGTTCCCCTAGGTCACCGGCTCCCCCAGCTGAAGGCTCTGAGGACCTTAGACATGGCGAGATGCTCAAGAAATTGAAGGACCTTCAGAAACCAATTAAAACTTCGCTTGAGAGTGTGGAGTTTACCCTGATGGAAACCCAATCAATCCTGCAATTAGTCACACTTGACTTTAAAATGGAAAAATTTTGAGAGTTCATATAAATTTTCTGACAAACATCTTGAAAAGATGAAACACAAATTCACAAGTTTGGATGCTTGTGTCAGCTTCTGTGGGTTCAAGGTTTTAAACTTTTGCAATCGCAAAATAATCAGAATGCTGACATCAATGCACTTAATTGATTCTGGAATAAGTTGCAGGATTTAGATAAGACTAGTTGACACGTTTGATCAGCAGGCCCCTCACATATGGTAAGTTGGTGTCCATAGAGCCTAACCAAATTATAAATACTGGAATCCATGCCCTCTCTGCGCCAGTTGGGACAGCTTTTATGCCTAGTTTAAGGAGCGTTATGTTCCAGGCCAAGAAAGCATTGCATCCTTTTTATATGCTTTTGGCACTTTGAAAGAGGCCACCAATTGTCAAATGGTCAATTATATCATTTCCTGTTTGTGTAAGGAAGCTCGTGAGATTACGATCCCCCCACCTTTGTGAATGTCAGACCTGTGGTTCAAGTCAATACTGCTCTTGTACAGAAATTTGGCTCTGACCAGACCCTCTTAAGTCAAAAACAAGTCTTGATGCCATTTGAATTATTAAAAGAGAAGCCCCTTTAAAGTTTTCACATCAATTTTATGCTATTGCACAACTGCTAGTTACAACAAAATTGATTGTTTTTAGAGGAGGTTATTATCGTCATCCTTTCTGCGCTCAAATCTTGGTTCAAAGTTCAGCTTCATATACTAGGAATCAAGAGAACCTTCAAAGCATCTGTGACATTAAAGAGGCGTCATGGGATCCATGCGTCCACTCTGAACAAGTACCCCTTCACAGTTTGAGCTTCAACTAGACCCAAAGTGGATGAGCTGGAGGCCAAGAATAAAAAATACACACTTGGTCTTACTTTAAGGGCCACCGATGCTAAGGAGGAGTGCTATAAACATTAAAGTGGAAAAAGTGGAATGAAAACTGTCAGGAAAAGAGAGGACATTATGAAGACAGAAGCTTTTCATGCTGAATCATCCCCTACCATGCTTCTATTAAGACAAAAGGCCCCATAGAGGTCACTATTGGAGAGCCCTGGAATTAGAAATTGAAGATTGTTATCAAAAAACTACTTTATTTACTTAATTTTAGGACGAGTCACCAATGTTTCTCAATTTTCCACCTCAATTTGATAGTTTGGTCACTTGAGTTGCATTAAGGTCCATAAAATTCAAATACTTGCAATAACAGATATCAATTCTCCAGTGAGCGTAATCTCATCTAAATTCATGAATAAAATTAAAATGCGCCTGATCTACCTCATTACATCAATTATGGTACTACTGGCCTCAATACGCCTGGTCCATAGTACCCTACTCTGCGCTCCCCCTATAGTTTGAAATGATTATGTTATAAGCCTAATAGCTCTGGACAACTTTATATGATTTATTGATAGGAGTCTAATTTCTCTGCAAATATGATGCCATCATACATTATGCAAAAGATTTCTATCCTTGCTCTATACCCACATACTCTTAGTGTTTCAGTCATCCAAGGATGGCAAGGAACGCATAAAGGCTCAGACCTGTTTGCAAAAAAAGTAAACTAAATTGTTTGAATTTACCATTTTTGAGGATTGTGAGTGAAACTACCCCCTCATGTAGTGGATGAGATGGAAGGAATGTCTGTATATTCTCCAGAGCCTAAGGTAATTCCTCCAGAGTTATAGATTATAGTGGACACCTAATTTCATGCGAATTTACCACCTGGGAGCCTTCTGGCTTCTGCAGGCCAAAAATTTTACCTGTGAAGGAGGTCTTAGCCTGCCCAGTTATTCTTGACCCCACATACACTGGTTGCATTTCTGTATCGCTGGATAACCTGACCCCAAAGGGTGAAGTATTGGCTCAAGTAATATAATCGCCTATCTATGTTTATTACCATTCAATGACATCAGCTGTGTCTGTAAGGCTAAGAGCCTCCATAACAATTGTTTATAAGAACCTACGCTATAGCTCTAGTGTCCACCTCCATGGGGAAGACCTTGCCCCAGAACAAAGAAAGAAGGTTGGCAAGCTCTTGGAGAAACATCTTAACCTTTTCTCCACATCCACGAATGACTTTGGAAAGATGTGGGGGTTGTAAACAACGTAGAAATAGGGTACGCCTCATGCATACGCTCGCGCCCCTATCAAAAAAGCAAAGTGTAAGTGGAATAGGTCACCAATAAACTCAAGGAGCTTTTAACTCCAGAGTTGATGTTACTCTTGAGAAAACCTGGGGCGTCCCCACTCCTGATCGTTCAAAAAAGATGGGAGCTATCATGTGAAAATGTATTATCTTAAGCTTATTGCAGATACGCAAAAAGATAGCTACCCCAACCTCAAATTGATTGATTACTACAGCTCCTAGTGGGGGCCCAATATTTTAATGCAATAGAACTTACTAGCGGGTATTGGCAGATTGAGATGGCTTCTGATGATCGAGCCAAGTTTGCTTAATTGCAAAAAAGAGCTGTTTAAATTGAACCAAATGCCGCAGGGGCTATGAAATGCACTTACCACCTTCCAGCGGCTATGGATGGCTCCTAGGTGATTTTAAGTTGTCTTTATTTCTAGTTTATTTTGACAATATCACCATTTCTACAAGGCTTTCAGTTTGCATCATTATCATATCTGCTAAGTTTTAAACCGCCTCTGAGGAGCACCTTGAGGCTCAAATCCACCTAATTATCATTCTTCTAACTGGAAAAGGAGTTTTTAGGGAACAAGGTCAGTAACAAGGAATTTAACCTTTGCTGGACAAAATTGCTGCCATAGACAATATGTTACCATTGCAAAGCCTTCAGACATACAAGTATTCCTAGGACTGGAAAGATACTACAGGCAAATTATACCCCAGTTTGACTACTTGACCAAGCCCTTGGTGTATCTGCTACACAAGAACGCTACCTTTGGATGGAATCTGCAACAAAATCAGGCTTTTTAATCTACTCAAAACCACATTCATCTCACATCTGTGTTAATTTGTCAAAGCTTTTACTAAACCTTTATGATATTTGCTGATGCCAGTTACATTGCTTTAGGGGCGATCTAGACCAACTGTACAAACTACAAGTAGGTTGACCTGTAGCCTATTACAGCAAACCCCTAACAAAAGCCAAAAAGAATTACAGCGTCACTGAATTTGTATGTTTAGCTGTATTTCTCGCGGTCAAGCACTTCTGACCATACTTATGCAGAAACCATTTTATTATTGTCACCAAACACACTTCTTTTAAGAAGCTTTAACATATTAAAGATCCTGATGATCAATTGCACAGGTGGGCCCTCCAGCTTCAAATCTATGACCTTTTTACAGTGAATTTGGCGTTCACAGCTCAAAAAAGCGCAGATGGGCAATCCAGGATTCTGACCCTCACAGTATTGTTACCTGAGGAAACCCTCTATTATGTTTTGATTGGATGGCTTAAGTAATGGGAACAGGAACCCCCAGAAACAGTGAAGATGCTATGCTTGATGGCTCAAAACACTCAAATATAAGGTGCATGTTTTATAAGCAAATTAATAGAAAATGGCTGCCATACTTATGACCTTCCTCAAGAACTGAAGTCACCTCCAAAGCACAACCACGTAGGACACAGAGTAGTCAAGAATAACTATAAATGGTTATGAAAGTTTGCTACTGGGATCGGATGCTTGAAACTATCCAGGAGGTTTTAGATGCCTGCTTGACGTGCAGAACCAAAAATCAGCTGAACTCTCACTTCCAGCATGTAGATGTTTCCAAATCTACGCCATTTAGTGTTTTTTAATGGATGTCATGGAACTCTTATCCATGGGTAGTCATGATCATCGCTACATCATCCTAGCCATCAGCAATCTCACATAGTGGGTTAAGGCTATCTCAGTACCTGCTGCCGCCGTTAAGGCTTCCACCTTATTCTTGTTTCACTCCGTTTTCACCCAATATGGGTGTCCCAGAGTTCTGCTATCAGACATTGTATTTTTTCACCTACCAAGTCGTCCAAGGATTGACCTCACTATTTGATACTAACCACATTTCACTGCACCATATAACCTTAAACAAATGATGCATTCAAGTTTTCAAATGGCACCCTAGTCTCTATTTTTCATAAAAAGGCTGCCACGTACCCCATGTGATAGAATCACTACCGCCATACGCTTTTTCAGCCTATCAGATCAGCTAGCACCAAGTGATCAAAATGTCCCAATTTCAGACAATCTATAATAGGGAGCTGCATTTGCCTAGTAGAGTCCAGCCATTATTGGATTTCACCTCTCCTGACATTTTTAAACTGAAAATGAGGGCATCAGCCAATGTGATAATTAGGCTGCAATTGCTTACAAATCAAGGGGCCGTCTCTACCACCACCAGGCAACATACCTGGTTAAATGCCAAACATATAGCTCTTCCCTTATTCAATATTGGAGACCATATGCTATTCTACCATCACCGCCCTTATGGGCGCCCAAAGGAGTTAGACAATTTCTGGTTGAGACTCTAAAATGTACTATATAAGGCTGGCTCCATGTATTCAATCACTATTGTTATTCAAGTAATTGAGGTCAACTGCGTACATGCTAGGTTCCTGCATCCTTATATTTCCCTCTGCCAGATTCCTGAGGGAATTAATGTTGGCGTTTGTACTCAATAACGGCCCAAATTAACTTAAGAATAAAAATATAAGATGTTCAATTGTCCTCCAATGGGTCAAGCCTTCCATAATTAAGTGTATATTTGGCAAACGAGCCCTTGCCCTTAACTGAGCAATTATTTTAATAAAGGAGATTTCAGAATCATCTCAAGGTTTAACTATGCCTTGACACCAGCGGTTGCCATCCAAACAGCCTCACACAATGGGAGGCCAACAATACCAAGGCCCAAAAGAAAAGAATTGCAGCTCTACTCTCATACTAGATGAGAAGCAAAAAACCCTTAACAAAGAGGACTTGAAATCTCCATCTGCCACAAAGCACCTAGTCGCTCATATAACTATTAAAGCTTAAAAATAAAAGTTATAGTTTATTATATGAATTTATACCATTTTTATTATTTGCATAGTTATGAAATGGTATCTTAACTCAGGATAGTGCATAATAATGCACCCAGAAGAATGATTAGTGCTACGCCATCACCTCTCTCAAGCCATTAAGAAGAACCAAGCCATCACAAAGATCATTCTAAGTTCTTTTTCTACTGCTATGGGAACCCAAATATTTGATATTCAGTTTGTCTTTTGATGTGCCAAAACTTGGGATCTGCATCTTCTTTGGTTTGCAGATTTTAGTTTGAAATTTGGAAGGAAGGGTCAGATTGCAACTTTGTCATGATAACTTTGGGTTGGGTGAAGTGACAAGGCTCCTTATAATTGGCTACTACCTAATTAGACACAAAGATTAATATAAGAATTTAAATCATTATGTTCTCTACTAATGATGGCCTGACTTTCAATTGGAACAGGAAATTAAAGATGTAATTACTGTCAAAAAAGAGAGCCAGAATAAGTGGCCAGATAGGCATGTTTTATTGTATAATTAATAGATCTTACTATGATTAATAAAAAAGGATTCTTGGGATTTTTGAGATTCAGAACTTTAAAAAAATGAAAAAAGCCATTGTTAGGGGAGAGCTTACTTTGAGTATAATGTGACATTTGGCGGTGTAGATGAAAATTCTTCTTTGAAATGAGCTTATCCTCTCAATAAACAAACCTTTAGACAATGTTGGAACAGGAGTGTATTAGATGGAAGAGGGAAGACAACACTAGAGAGCCTTACGTTACCCTTCCCTTTTTTCCCATTTTATGACAAGGGTGAGCTACTGATTACACACTTGCATAAAATTCAATATGGGGGTACACCAATATCATGATGACGCGGCAATTTGAAGTGGGCAATCAGTAAGTTACCCTATATTTGGTAATAAGGTGGGAAACTGGAAGGTTTTGTAAACGTTGTGGATAGTTGTGGGATGGAGATAGTTGTGATAACATGAGTATAGAGAGCTCAAATAAAGGCCATAATGGCACCTGAAGAAACTTATGTAGGTAGAATGTCAGAAGCCCCAGCTTTTTGGCGGCAGACCTAAAGCAGCTGGCAACCTTTTTGAGGAGCAAGGTGCTTTATGTTTCCAGGATTAGTCTCCACCATAGGATATACATTCATCATGCCATTTGCTCTCAGTGGAGCATAAAGATTCAACTGTAACTTATCTTCTAGACCCAAGAATATACCACCCTGAGAATGGAATTAGTTCATGGCAAGCAATGACTCACAAAAAGTGGTAGAAACAGCACAAAGAGTAACGCAAACAACAAAAAGTTCTATAAATGTGGAGAAGGGTATTTGGCGGTCAGCAATGAAGACAAGAGGGAGATCCATACTGCACTACACAATTTCATAGGCTGAATATCCTGTTAAGTTAGGACTTCAGGGAGCCAAAGTTTGATAGGTAGAAATTTCACTGTTCCCATGGAGCCACCCAAATAACTAAGCAACAAGAACTATGGTGGCCCAAATTCCTCTTTTATCAAGTGGTCAGCTACATTAGCACGGGCATGTTGGCCGCAATGTGTCATTATGCCCAAACATGCTTATATAGATGACAATAAACCCAAACAATTGTAGGTGGTAAGGTCTTATTTTAAATATGACTTGAGAAAAAAAGAAAAGCAAAATTTACCAATGTCAGCACAAGTGAGGGCATTGTCTATATAAAGGATTGGTATTTGAGTTTACTGGCGCTCTTCCCAGGGGCTACATCTTCTTGTATGCAGGTTCTTGGTTTGCACTCTGGAAGAAATATTTTTAACACAAAATTGTAATGATAATTTGGGATGAGTGAAGTGATTGGGAACGTCATGACTGGCTGCTTAATAATTAAGAACAAAAACTATAATTAAATTTCAAAATTGAGACGCGCTCTATCCGCAGCATCCAGCATTTGATTGGCAATGATAAATTGAAAAGGGGATAAAGGCAAATTTAACAGATAAAAAGGGGGAGCTGGAATTGTAGCTAAAAAATTTAAAGTCTATAGTAAACTTAATTGTTCTTAGAACATTAAAAGATTCTTTGGTTTTCTAAATTCAAATATGGTTAAAAAATTAGTGAAAAGGGTGGAGGTAGGATCCTCTTTTAATGCTTTTATCAAAGTTTAGCAAAGTTTATTGTAAGTAAAAAGGAAATACAACACATGTTGCCATCTCTCTGAATCAAAATTCACAAGTTTTTAAATCCAACGCCGCAGCCCATGTGTGAGGTGGTGGTGCGCCATCTCCTAAAACCTTTCTACCATCGATGAAGCACTCCTGGGCTTGATCCTCTTTATCTCAAATCCACATTGTCATTCTGTCCCCCTTGGGATTTAGATCATCATCTCGCGCACTCCCAAGTGGTGCTTGGACCCCCTAATGCTTCCCCAGAGCAACCTGCACTTTGGACTTCATGGTGAGTGTGTAGTCTCTTCCCTTATGCAATTTCAGCCATTATTGAGATGGATCAAGTGGTTTATAATACCACTAGTTTAATAATTTTTGCCTCTTTAAAAGGGAACTTTAACTAGGCTTCTTGGCAAACCACAAGCTTTCTTCACAGTAAAGATGTCACTAAGATTTAAAAATATGCTTTATCCTACCACCCAAACATAGTTAGCAGAAACCACTCTGCGGTGTAGTTTGCCATTTTGCCTTATCATCTCCCTCAATAATCTCCGCTGTGAGATCCTGGAGGGATTAGCCATCTACAGCGCTGATCCCATCCTGCATTTAATGGTCTCTGATGAGGCAGCCACCTCACAGGGCCGCAGCCTTTGTGTCAATAAACCCATTTTTATTGGTACACCCACCTTGCCACCCCACTTGCAATGTAATCTTCATGGTCCCTGATCACCTACTCTTAGCTTATGTCGGAAATGGCTGCTCAGTTTGCCCCTTGTGCTTTGGATTAGGCCATTTTAAGCAAAAGTGCCCTTCCCTTGCTGCTGAAGCAGTTTCCACCCCTCCTCCTTTCTGGTGTTGGTCCCAAAACAAGGCCACCTGTTATTTTAAGTAGAAGTCAAATATGTCACCCCCTCCCTCAACTTCAAGTTCAGCCCCTGAAGTGCTAGCCGATCAGGTAGGATCTCAGAATGTTCAAAAGCCAATGGCAGCTTCTGCCCACTTTATAAATCTTATACGAAAGTTTGTAGGACAACCATTCATACATCCAGAAATTTAGCTCCCATAGCTGGTCCTAGTTTGCCTGTCACAAACCTGTTCAGGTTTTTTTTATATGTAAATAATAAACATCATCTTTATAATGTTAATATTGATGTTGATTGGCTGTATTTTTCCAGCTTCTAAAATCCAAACGCAAGCACCACTTCTGCTATTACAAGGGCTTCCCAGTCCATTGTATGCACCATCAATTTACCCTTAATGCAGCAGCTGCCCCCACCAATGTTCCCCTCCATCAATCTCTCCATGCGGCCATGGAGCTACAAAGCAACGGAATTATTTGCCCAGATTCCTAACTGACTCTTCTGAATAAGCTTAGAAAAAATTGAAGGGCTTGCATTTGCTGTGGGACGCGCAAATGCTGATGCTGCTATTTTGGAATTGTTTAACCTCAACTATCTAAAGTTTAAACAAATGAAACCATTTACTTGTACGCCAGAACTCGCCAAACATGCTGAGATCCAACTTACTCCGTATATTTGTCAAGAGAGTGTCTGTAACTCTGCCTTTCCCAGCGAGTTGGTGCAAAATGCACAGCCACACCTCCAGGGAACCAGGCGTTAGTATGATGGTGAGAATCTCCCCAAGGAGGGTGCTGGAGCTAAAGTATCACAGGGTAAGGGTGTACAACTCAGTATATTGAATGTTAACAAACAAACTACTTGATTTAGGTGGACCCCAAAGGGGAGTCCACATCCAAGCGGAGATCTAGGCTGGAGTGCTTAATTGCCCCAGTCTGGAGGGAACCAGGGTGTCCCAGCAGTGCATGAGATGCGGTAGTTAGTTTGTGCAAATAAAACAGCTACTATAGTCAGAGACATCCCCAAAGAGGACTGGCAAAGGTTCACCCAAGTTAACATATAAAGAATGTAAACTAACGGTAGTTATTAATAAGGAAGATGACCAACGAGGAAAGTTGGTCTCAAGAATTATACTTTAAGCAATAAGTGAGTCGTTGATCAGGGAAAATGGTGCCAAGCCTAAACAAACCAATTGGTGCACTCCACCATCAGCTAGGGTACTTAGCTAGAGATTAAAAAAATTGAGTGATTGATTGCAGGCTGAGCCATCCCAGTTTGTTAATGTTGAAAATTGAATGGGTTTTAAACCCCCATTCTCTAAGAAACCAAACCAAATCATAATTGTTAATAAGGTAACTAGTCCGTTTTAATGCCACTGCCGTAACACAGGTCTGGGCATCACACACTTAACCTGGACCAACCTGGGCATATCTAGCCTTTACCCTGTTAGATTTTAGGACTTTTTGGGCTCGTTGGTGCTATTTTAACTTAGCTCCAATAAAATGGGGGATAATAACCACTAAAGATAGTAAAATAAGTAAACTTTAAAACTAGAAAGTTGAGTTTTCTATATTTTTTTATTTGTTCTTATGGGGGATAAGAAATGAACCCTCTTGATAATCCAATATCTAGTATTAAAAAGTTTCAATGCTTAAAATTCGGATGGCTTAGTAACATCTGAATTATGGCATATTTTTACTCAATGAATTGAGCTTGGAAGCTTCACTTCACTTTGACAATATGGCTAATAGAGGGCAGGTAAAATAAGTTCGTGTTATAAAGGTTTTGATGAATTTCACCCAATCAGTGGGCTAGAAAAATTTTGCACTTGGTTGGACCCCTCTGACCCTATTAAAGGGGCTGGCCTCCGCGGTGTAGGTTATACTAAAGTGGAAGTGGCCTGGAGAGGCGCTTCCAATGAATTTTCCAAACTTGGCCAATGATTCAGTGCAATCTGATCACCCAAACTCATTTTTCTTGCCCAATTTTTATTAATAGTGTTACTCTGATTTGAGGGGTTCCACCAGGAATTGACCAAGGTTTTTGGCCAATTTTTTCATCACTTACCTCTGAACCACTCTTTTTTATATAACAGACTTGTAATTGTCCAACATAACTCACTTAAAGAGTTTTAGGAGGTGAATCAGATTTCAATAACTGTTCATGAACTTATTTGATGACTCCTGTAGCAAAAGATTTGATGGAGTACTCCTATTCTCGCTTGTAAGTGACTACAAAAGGTCTTTCCCAAATATATTTGAGTTTCTCCCCTCTAGGGGTGATACAATTGTGGTAGTAAAGCACCAAGTCAGATACTTGGAAGGAAGGAAGAGGTGGCCGGAGCTCATTAGCGGCTTGACCCTATTTTGTGACAGTTTTGGCCAATTAGACATAGCCTCTGATTGTAACTGAATGATGTGGCGGGCCAACTTCTTCATGTCTTGCTCAGGGTCAGTCCTATCAGTGAAAATGTCTTTGGCTAATAATTCTGGCACCCCAGGTTCCCATACATACAACACACAGAAATGAGACATAGTAAGGACCTAATGGTAACAGATACAGTAGGCCATGAGGGCACTTGGTAAGTACTGATCCCATTGGATGGGGTCTGAAGTGGCCATTTTCCATAATATAGAGACCAGTGTCCCATTGGCTCTTTCCACAGTACCATCTGTCAAAGGGCTATAGGGGGCTGAAAAGAACTGTTGCGTGCCCATGGAGGTCGCGAGAATTTTCACCACTTGGGAGGTGAAGTTTTTACCATTATCACAGAGCAGAACTTGGGGGCAACCATGTCAAGTTAAGATATACTGTTGTAGGAAAGTGGCCAATGCTTTGGCCGTCTGAGCTAGATAGCCACAGCCTCGACCCATTTGGTAAAGTGGACAATCCCTACCAATATATATCAATATCCACCCATAGTTTAGGGTAGAGGGCCAGCCACATCGATACTTGTGGTGTGGAAAGGCTGTTGAGGGGTGATACATGATATTGATACTTGGTTTTGAAGCTGGATTGCTTTTTACATGACATATAGGCATCCTAGACTTTGACAATGGTCTCCATGATTCCCTCCCAATAGTAGCGTTCTTTTACCCAGTCATAGGTTTTCCGCACTATGCTATGCCCTGAGAGAGCATGAGAATTCATAATGACAGATACTCGCTCTGAGGGTCAGAGGTAAGGTAACCAGTTCACTCCTACTTTCTTGTATAGTTCCCATTATCCACCTCAATGTTATGGGAATGTCGAACTATCATCTTTTGGACTGGTTCGTCCTCATCCTCCCAAGCATCAGGGGTCATTAGGAGTCATGTAGCCGCTCTGCTTCACTATTATCTAAGTGAAAGTTAGCAAGCCAAGTCAACCGATCAACAGTCATGAAGTCATCTCAGCTCAGTGCAAAATGGTCATATCATATTGATGGAGCTCTAAAGCCCAGCGTGCAAACCGCCCAGTGGGATCTTTCATATTTTGTAGCCACTTTAAAGAGGCGTGGTCTGTAACCACTTGAAATGAGGTCCCATATAGGAAAGGGCGGCAATATTCAACAGCAAGCAAGACGACCAAACATTCCTTCTCGGTGACGCTGTAGTTTTTTTTGCCTTAGAGAGCATCTTTATGAAATATGAAATGGGTTGATCAACCCCATACTCATCCACTTGATCCAAGATAGCTCCAACTGCATAACTTGGAGGCATCAGTGAACAGCATGAATGGCTTACTATAGTCAGGGTGGCATAGGATTGGCCGTCGCTGCAGAAGCTTTTTTAGCGTTTCAATAGCCCCTTGTTTCGCTCCCTAATGGAAAGGGGTGTTATTAATTAAAAGCCATACGAGGGGCTCACTGAGATGAGCAAACTTGGGGATGAATTGATGGTAGTACTCCATCATTCCCAAAAACACCTGAATATTGCGGAGTGTTTTGGGAGCAGAAATATTGGATATCGCCTCAACCTTATCATGGAGAGGCTGGATCCCATCTGAGGAGATGGCGTGGCCCAAGAAATCCAACTTTTTTTGAAAGAAAGCATATTTGGAGATCTTCAGCTTAATGTGAGAGGCCTGTAGGCGTTGAAAAACTTACTTTAAGTGAGAAAGGTGCTCATTGAATGTTTGGGAGAAGATGGTGATGTTGTCAAGATATATAATTACGCAACTAAGCTTAAGATCTTGCAAGATGTGGTTCATGGCTCGCTGGAAAGATGTGGGCGCATTGAACAACCCTTTTGGTAGTCGGGTAGGTTGGAAGAGACCCTCAAAAAAAGACTAGCGCACACTTTCCTGGTCTTGCGAAGAAAGGTCCATCTGCCAATATCCGCTAGTCAAGTCCATGGAGGAAAAGAACTTGGACCCAGAGAGTTGGGCCAGAGCATCGTTAGTTCGTGAGATTGGGTAGTTGTCCTTCTTGGTGAGGTTAATTAACTTTCAGTAGTCCATAACTACCCTATGCCCACAATTCTTCTTTTTATGAGCAATAGTGGAGATGATCAAGGACTTTGAGAAGGCACCAGTAGCCCCTCGTCCATAAATGATCAAGCTCCGTCTCATCTAGAGCTACTCAACTTTTGATTTCCAATAAGGCTTTTATCAAATAGGATTGGCATCACCAGCATTAATGGTGTGGCACCAGCCCTTCATATGCCCATGGTCAGTATCAGAATCGAAGAAAATGTCACTACATGACTCCAGTGAAGGATGAACTTTATTAAGCTCAGCGGGAGTTAGATCATCAGAAATATGAATGTTGGGCAAAGCGCATATCATTTGATCAGTGGGTAGTCCCATATCTAGCATAGACCCAATATAATTGACTTGGTGGATGTCCTCAATTAAATTCAACAGGGCTTTTCTAAACTCCTGATTTTTCTTCACAACCATGTCCTCGTTAGTGAGATTCCCCAGCAGGAGTTTAATAGGTCGCTGATAAGCAGGGTCTAGAATACCTGGAAATACCCGAGGTTCTAAAGGGCTTATTCCATCAATGCTTGTTAAGTGCAGGAGGCAGTTGTGGTGAATTTGCATAGTATTTTGGTGTCTATCACCTCTTATTCACCAGCTTTGACTACTACCTCCTCTGAAGCATACAATGGAAAACCCTCTGAAGTATCCACGGAGTCAGGCAGCCTTTTTGTGTTTCTGCCCGATGTGGTATAAGTAAGAGTGAAAGCGGATGAAGGATACTCAACTACGCATGTATGTTCCTTCTTCTTAGGCTCATCAGTTGTAAATACTAAAGAAAATCATAATTTAAAAGGGAGAGAAATCCTTGTTTCATATTAATTGTTTCCGTCATACTAAATCATGAATTAAATGCCAATGAGTAGGTCATATGCGTTACTGGTTAATGCCACAGCGGGGACAGTCAGTGGGAGCTTCCTAATCTGTATGGGTAAAGAAGAGTAGGCTCCAATAGCTCACATATTGTTAGGCCCTGCAGTTCCAAACTCATGGAATTATCTCAGGTTAGGTGCTAAATAATTTTATTAATGAGCTTTGATGAAACCACGTTCACTGGAGCATGCGTATCCAGGATGGCTAGAAAGCGCATCTTATTGATGAAAACTTCTACCTTAGTTATTGTGCTACCAAAATTAGGGGGGAAGGTGAGAACCTCTTTCAACCGGAGAGAGAGGAGGAAAGACGTTTGGTGATCACAGGGTACTTATCTTTAATATATTGGAGGGTATGAACCTGCTGGGTAAATCGGATTAATGTACCAATAAGCTGGTCAGAATAACTGGCAGCATTGATCACCTTTGAACATCTCAACGCCTGTTGGAGAAAGGAGTGTCAGGTATCATGGCCATAACTATTTTTATGGGTCTCAACCTATCCGGTATCTGCACTTCCATGGGGGCCCCTATGGCATAGTAGCCCGAATCTTTACCACTCCCTTCAGACTCGTCATCAGAGGGATTTTCAATGCACCTCAACGAGTTACTAAGAGGGACTTAGAAACCGGCTTAATCTCCTCACATGGGAGGGCTTTGCAACTTTATTTATCCTTTTGACTTTTGAAGGTAGCATCGTAGCTGTTCCAACTTTTGGGGCAGGCATTGGAAGTGTAATGGCTTTGACTTTTGCCTTAAAAATGATTGGCTTGGGCTGCCCCAGGACGTCAGAGTTTTGAACTAAGGCAGAAAGAGTTGAGGTTGAGGGGATTGAGGAAGCGGCTTATATGGATGTGATACTTTATCCACCTTAGTAGATCGCTCAGCAAGAGGGGAACCAGGCCAAGTGATAACTGACTTCACTGGCTGATCTTTTGAACCTGAAGCTGGAGTGGAGCGCTGTCCCATAACTGCCAATATTTTCTGGCTATCCTCACATGGTGAAAGAGTATTTTGTCATTGAAGCTCTGCAACAACTGGGTTCCAGAGTGATACAGCCATAGAAGAGGCTGGGGGGTCAGAGTTGATTCTCGCTTTGTTATACTTTGCAGAAGTTCTGGTTCTTAAAAGTCAGTCACTTCTAGCAGTGCCTCTTTGATATCCCATACAGTTTGGAAGGTGTGCTTTACTGCGGAGATATGCATTGCTAAAGAGGGATAAGATTCCAACCTAGCCACTATAGTAGCAATGGCATTATCTAGAGGTAGCAATTTGGCAAGCAACAGAGGTTGAGCTTTGCTATAGAATCGCTCAACAAATGAAGGAATTTTTCCTCTTGCAGGCTAAGGCACATAAAGGCCTGATTTTGTCATTATATTCTCTGCTTGGAACCAAACTCGTCAACTAGCGCTTGTTTAACCTCCGCTCAGGTGGTAAGTGTGGCCATTTGAGGAACCATGATCTCCTGAGTCATCTGACTCAAGAAGGAAGGATAAACTTGGTTTTTTTAAGGTCAGTCGCTCCTTCCATTACAGATTCATAAACATAAAGAATTGAGGCGATACTGCCCTCATCAGGTGAGAACTTGTCCCTGAATGGAGATTTAAAAAAATAATATGGGAGAGCCCATAAGGGCCTTGTGGAGAGTGCTGCTCAAGCCTTTTGAGGCGAGATAAAGCACTGGCTAGTTGTTGCTCTAAAGCAACTAGTCTTGGTTCCAGAATAGTTGTCATTGTTAAACAGGTTTTTGTGGTATACAGGGCCCCCTGTAGTGAGCACCTCTTGTAGGATTTTAGGATTTTATGGTCTCGCTGGTGCTATTTAATATAAACTCCAACAAATGAGGGATGATAACCACTAAAGATAATATAATAAATAAACCTTAAAACTAGAAAGTTGAGATTTTTATAGTTTTATTTGGAACCGCGGGGGATAAGAAATGAACCCTCTTGATAAGTTGATACTTAGTACGTAAAGATGTTGAGTCTCAAAATTTGGATGGCTTAGTAAAATCCAAATTTAGGAAATATTGTTTCTCAACGTATCGAGCTTGGAAGCTTCACTTCACTTTGATAATATGGCTGATAAAGGGCAGGTAAAATAAGTCCGTGGTATAAAGGTTTTGATGAATTTCACCCAATCAGTGGGCTGGAAAATTTTTGCACTTGGTTGGACCCCCTCTGACCCTAGAAAGGGACCAGCCTCTGAGGTGTAGGCTGTACTAAAGTGGAAGTGGCCTGGAGAGGCGCTACCAATGAACTTTTTAAATTTGGCCAATTAATCAATGCAATCTGATTGCCCAACTCATTTTGCTTGCCCAATTTTTATTAATAGTGTTACTCTGATTTGAGAGGTTCCACCAGGAATTGACCAGGGTCTTTTGGCTAATTTTTCATTATTTACCTCTGAACCACTATTTTCTATACATCAGACTTGTAATTGTCTGACACACCCAGCGTTGGTCCATGGTATGCTATAAGTCAGGGAGGTCCTGAAGCTTATCCTTTTTTGGCCCTTGACGCCCAGCCTTATCTTGGCAGCTGGTTCACTCAATGATTTCAGGAACCCTAGCAACGTTGAGATGATTCATACCACAGGCTTCCTTGATGAAGATAATCTGATCCCTTTCCACCTTCTACTCCATACCGCCAATGCCCCACTCCCATTCTGTCTGCTCTTTTTTGTGCCCTTAGCCCTACGCTGGAAGGTGATCCCCCAATCTCCCTTCCCATTCTTATATAGCTGTTTAGGCTAACCGCTGAAGCGCCATATTGTAGAGTTTTCTATATTCACTTTTATTTGGCTCCACCCGCAAATAAAAATGCGATGACGCATCCTCCTTAATTTGGACCCTAGTACTAAAAAAAAGGTTGGTGGTAGGGGAGAACTTACCTTGACTAGATTGTGCCATTTTGGTGGTGTGGATGAGAGACTTTCTATATAATGTCCTAATCCTCTCAACACACAAACCCTTAGATAATGTGGGAACTGGAGAATTTTGAGAAGAAAGAGGTTAGAAAGCCACGGAGAGCCCTAAAGGACAGATGATAAAGCTCATTTTACTTATTTGGGTAAGGTCGACCAGGGGACAAGCACTTCCAATATAGTGAGAAAACTAATGAAATTCGACAATTAAAGACACCCCAGAGGGTTCAAGGCCCCTCTTGTTGTCTCCAGGATCACCAAGATCAGGACGGTAGGGAAGGGAGTAATGCTGACTTATTCTTGGATGCAGCATGTGTGAAGGAAAGGACCAACTTTTAGGAACCATATGGGGAACCATGTGTTGATTGTCCTTCTGTTATGGGGGGTCATATGTCCAAAAAGCCATGCTTGGAAATGTTCCAATATATTGCTGTGGAAGCGATGAATGGCTTCTTGGATTGTTGGCGCTGCTCCTGTTAACGATTCCAGTACCATTGTATGTATCGTCCATAGTGCTATTGCTACTATTAACTCCCTGAGAGAAGGGTGAATAGGAGAGTTCATGTTTATAGCGAACATGTTTCTTGCTAGGCTGAATGGATGTCCGTTTTCTTGGCGGAAAAGGCGCATGGCCTCTTTCCATACAGCCACTGATGTTGGGCATTGTTCTAAACGTTGGGCTAGGCTTCTATACTGACCATATATTTTATATGAGGTGTGAGTGGCGTTTGCCCATTCAGCTGTTTGGTATACTCTCCTCATGCACCTCCATACATGTGCTCTTATCCTGGGTTGGAGTAGAGGGTGATGTGTTCATCTCCATACTCATTTTTGGGTCTCCAGGTTGTAGGGTATGTCCATATGGTCCAGGTAATATATCCTGGCCATGGTACTTGGGCTTTTGCTTATTATATTGTCTGTTGCTATTTGGGCATAGATTTCCTGTCTATAGGTTAGCCTTGGGCGTCCTCGGTGACTGGTTTGGTCATTTATGGTGATCCACCATGTCGCTCTTCTCATGGCAAGGAGTATTCATTTTAAATGTGCAGGAGTTCCGTGTGGTCCTGCAGCTGTGGATGGTTGCCATATATTTGATTAATGTGTTTGGGTGATCTGAGTTTCGTAGTTGGAGTGCACATGTGGAGTTATATCTTGCTGTTCTGGCCCAGTGTGTATCTGGAAGATCTGGGCTTATCACCTGAGCTATCCAAGATCCCAGTATATGGGTTGTTTGCTCTACGTAATTAGTAATCCCCATACCTCCATTCCTTCTAGAGCCAAATAGGTTTCGAGGCGTACAGGGGGGTTGTGGTGGACCATAGCCTTTCTTGTAATAGAGCGTGGATTGTGTTGAAGAAGGATGGTGAGAAAGCGATTTTATGGGCCGTGAACCATATGATTGATAGAATCATAGAGTTGGCTACCGTGACCCTTTCTGTTAGACCTGTTTGGTGTCCATGTAAGGAGGCAATGCGTTTTGTTATTTTGTCTAATAATTGATTTTCTATCATGAGGTTAGCATAACCTCCTGCTTCCAACCATACTCCCAAGTGACGAACAGGGCCAGCTGTTGGCTTGGTGATGAATGGAAGTTTCAGTGAAGTCGTTGCTAATTTGATAAAGTTCAATTTATAAAGGTCTAGCTCAACAGCTTAGGCGACAGGCTGACTCAACGTTAAAACAATTAAAAGTATCAAAGCTTCGTACTCAGTAATGTTAGCTTCTAATTTTTTAATTAGGTATCCTTGCTGTTGAAAAATTATAATACAATTATGGTTTAAGAGTGATTAGGGTTTCAAGATGGATAACATTGGCCAAAGACCCTGGTCAATTGTCGCTGGAACCCTGTAATTTGGCATAGTAATTTCGGCCCAATCCTTGGCCAGATCGCCCTATGGCTAGTAGCAGGGCTATGCTGAACTTCCGGCAAAATCAGGGGAGTTGTTCCAAGGGTCCTCCTTATCCCTTCACTATCATAGTACAAACACTTACCCTGCGACCATCCCCTTTTATAGCCTTGGAGGCGGTTCCACAGATGAAAATATTTTCTTGACCAATGATTGGGTGAAATATAAATCACTACCTCACGGATATATCCCACCTGCTGACCCTCTATTAGTCAATACATCAAATTGAGGAAAATATCAAGAGGCTCAATAGGCTGAAACCTAATAGCCCTAATATGGCTATTCCTAGCCTAATACAAAATTTGTGCCCCAATTCACTTTAAGCCTCAATAAGTTTATATACTAAGCATTGATACTTAATAGGGCTCTCTTCTTGACCTCTCACGATTACTAATAAAAAACTCATAAAACCCAACTTTTTAGCGTAAATTAAAAGAGTTTTTATCTTATTTAGTGTTAAAACCATCTCTCTAAAATTCATTATTGCAGTTGAGAGTATCATATCTCCTTCAAAGGTTATTGTTGAAATTTAGGCGGAAAAAGAACCATTGGGCATCAAACTAACCTGAATTCCAACAAGTGATGCTCACTACATGGGTATTACACCACAAAACAAGTTATTAAATTGGAGGTTTTGGGGTAATTAACCCTCACAACATCCCCGCTGCCTCTGACCCCCAGCTGAATGCATTGGTTCAGCATTAGCTAGCGCACTGTCTCAACTTGAAACCCTCAAATAGCGTATAAGCCAAGCCTCTCATGAGGCAGCTCCAGTTATTTCAAACCCCCTTTTAGAGATAAATTTACCCCAGGTGATTGTAGCATTGCCTCATTCCTCTTCTTGTATGAGGTTGTTATGGAAGAGACAACTGATCCCCAAAAACTAAAGCATATTATCCCCTGCCTCAGCCACTCCACCCAAGAGGTGATGTTACCTTATATGACCACCCTTAAAACTTGGGCAGAGTAATAAATGCGCTTATAAAGGAATTTGGATCCACGCAGAGCTTGCGTAGGAAAAAGCAGGCTTTTAAGTGCCAAAGTCTACTTGGAGGGTAATCAGTTGCCACATTTGTTAATCAATTTTACAGTGCTTCACAACCTCTCCTGCTTGCTAAAATGCTATCTTTGGATGACGCAATTGCTGCTATTCTGGCTATATTAGCCTCTTACCCTTCCTTAGCTCATTATTTTGTCTCAGTTAAGTGTTCCCTATGGAATGTACAAGATATAAGCGAGGCATTATCAGAGGTTGCTGATCTCTATGAAGCTACGCCTACCCCAGAAGTCATACTGACTCCTCCAGTGCTGCCTACCCTGCCAAAGCCAGTACCGTTGGGGCGCCCCAAAATAGAATACCCTCTAATATAAGAGGTTGGCCAGAGGGCAACAGGTGTGTCAAGGTCGAGCTCTCTCCCCTCAGCTGCACCCAAGTCAGCATTATGAAATCAGTTGAGTTTCCATCCCACTTAGCGCCCTCTCATAAAGCATCCATCACTGCAGCTCTCCCCTCATGTCACTCAGAGCTGTACTCTATAACAACTATTACTTCACCTTTTCCATATGTCAAAAGAATTCTTCTCAAGTATCTAAAAAATTTGTGCAGCTACGATGCTCCCTCCAAAAGCCAATAGGGTAGATGAGCGCCAAAAGGCCCTCCTATTGAGGAGACCAAACTAATTTCTCAGCCCCCTCTTAGTAACTCGTTGAGGTGCATTGACAATCCCTCTGATGACAAGTCTGAAGGGGGTGGTGAAGATGCGGGGTACTATGCCATAGGGGCCCCCATGGAAGTTCAGATACCGTATAGGTTGAGACCCATAAGAATAGTTATGGCCATAATACCTGACACTCCTTTCTCTAACAGGCGTTGAGGTGTTCAAAGGTGATCAATACTGCCAGTTATGCTGACCAGCTTATTGGTACAGTAATCCGATTTACCCAGCAGGTTCATACCCTCCAATATATTAGAGATAAATACCCTGTTATCACTTAACGTCTTTCCTCCTCTCTCCGGTTGAAAGAGGTTCTTACCCTCCCCCCTACTTTTGGTAGCACAATAACTAAGATAGAGGTTGTCATCAATAATGTGCACATTCTAGGCCATCCTGGATATGGGTGCTCCTATTAATGTAGTTTCTTCAAAGCTCATCAATAAAATTGGTTGGCGGCTTATTTGGACTATTTGCAAGAGTTTGGAACTGCAGGGCCCAACAACACAAGCTATTAAAGCCTACACTTCTCTACCCATACATATTGGGAAGCTCCCACTAACTGTCCCCCTGTGGAATTGGAAAATATTGCATACAACATACTCATTGGCACACAATTCATGATTGAGTATGACGGAATTATTGACATGATACAAAGAATTTTTCTCCCTGTTAGATAATAAAGTTCCCCTAGTCTTTACAAAAGATGAGCTTAAGAAGAAATAATATACAAGCGTAGTTGAGCACCCTTAATTGGCCTTCCCCTTACTTTATACAACATCAGGCTGAAAGACAAAAAAGCTGCCAAACTCTGTGGATGCTTCAGAGGGCCTTCCTGTAAGTCCCAGGGAACGTCCTCTGGGCATTGATTAGGCCGTTTTGCCATTCCCAAGCAAGAAGGTACCAAAAGGGATGGCTGTACCCCTCATAACTCAGGGCGATCTTGCCCACATGGTAGATGAGCGCAGGGTAACAGCCCTTCCGCTTTGGATCCCTCCCCCAGTACCCACACTCACCTCAGCAGAACTATTACAAAAATTAGTGAAATCTGCACTGAGATCGTTGAAATGAAATCAATCGGAACAAATTTAAGTGGCAATCAGCCCAATGTTCAGATTTTAAATGGTCAAAAAGGGATGAAGACTGATCTATCAGCCAGAATCCCTGACGGTTTTGATTTGGTCAACACAACGAACAAAAAATCACCCCCTTCCCAAAATCGTTGGGGATCATCCCCAATGGGCAGGTAACAGCATCAGACACCATTGATGAGGGTTCAAAGCCTCCTGCTGGCAAATTAGGCGTTGCGCCTGACAAAACGCTTCTGACCAAATGAACAGTCCAGCGACCAGGCATGGGCAGGTTGGGTGTCCCAAACCTGTTCCCGACCAAATGGGCCCACCCCTACATGGGGTGGCCTTGGGGGATTTCCGCTGCTTGTCAGGCCAAACGCCAACATGCCAACCATCAGAAACGTAGCTGAGCCTTGGTTCAGATGTTCAAGGACAAACTGACAGTGACTCGGCCCACCGCCAAATTCTTTGGTTTCAGTTCCCAGTGAACTTATCTGCCCCATTCCCAAACAATTCGCCAGTTGGGTCAAACTTGAGGGACCTGATCCCAGCTTGTTACCTCTCTAAATCGTCCACTATTTAATCATTCACTTCCTACTGAGAAAATTGTTGGTCAATTTTTCTTTCCTAAATTTTCCATTAAAACCTTTCCTAAAAACCAGTTTTTTATGTTGGAAAATAAACCACTTTTTCCGCTGACCCTCACACTCCCCTCAGGGTTAATGGCTGTACTCGTCTGGTTACCTATTATGTGCCTGTATGAGATTCTGGCTCGCTGGCTGTTATTGGGGAATTTCTTCCCAGTTCCATATTAATCGTACCTGCAGCAGTGCCTTTGGCATTCAGGTTTGCCGTTTGGGTGTTTTGGCACCTAGGCTGGCAGACCAGTCTAATTCTAATTTGCTGTTTGCCTGACATAATCAACCAACTATTATTTTTAACTATTTCCACCTTTCTTGTAGACATTGGCGCATCAATGGCCCCTCCTTCTCAACTGAACCAGGTTGTGAAGAAGATTTTCCCTGTCCACAATAGTCCAGTTCCACTCAAAACTTTAAACCTATACCCATAGTTTCCGTGGCTATTTTGTCCATGTCAGTAGGATATGACATCCCGACTGGCAATGAGTTTACCCCCCATAAGAGCCTAGCGGATTCCCCTGACCCCACTACCATCTCTTTGGTATCACTGGATTCATCCACAACTACCAATAAAGAGAACTTCGCTTACTTCTTATTACCCATGAAGATTAGTGTTGGGTCCCTTCACGTCTCCTTTGAGGCCCTGGTGGACACCAGAGCTGCGGGCAATTTTATGAGTGTAGAACTGGTACAGCAATTGGAACTTGACCTGGATGCAGGCCTTTTGATGATGGTTGCGTTGTCAGACTCCCAAACCTCATACCTGGTTCGCTGACCAGTCACATTTTCAATACGCCAGTTCATCTTCTGAGTCTGCTTTTCTGCTATGCCAAACTTGGCGTTTCCAGTAATCTTAGGAGTGGGATGGTGGCGCCGGCAACATGTCAAGATCCACCTGGAGTCTATCATGCTGTCATTTGTTAATGATCAACCGGAGGGCGAATTCCCCCTAATTGACACTCCTAAGAAAGCTCAAGGTCGCAGTTCTATCACTTCCCTAGTCTCTCCTGCGGGCATACCATCCAATTTTCCAGAAAGTTTTTATGCGCTATCAAAGCATTTATTATTCTGAAAAGGCGGATCGTCTGCCTCCTCACACTAGATTTGACTGTGGATTTAATATGACAGTAGAGTTGGTAAATATCAACTTGCCGTTGTATCCCCACACAGAAGAGGAGGTGGCCGCGCTTAACACTTGGTTGGACGATATGTTGAGAAAAGGGTGGTTGTTTAAGGAGACATTGCCAGTTGCATCTCCCATCATCTTTGCTAAAAAAGCTGATGGTTCCCTCCACACACCCTTGCATGGACTATGGACACTTAAATAAAGTTACGGTTTCTGATCCCTACCCCCTGCCTTTAGAGCAGACAATGAGCCAAGCAATCACCAAATCTCGTGTGTTTTCCAAGCTGGATCTCATCAATGCTTTTAACTAGATTCAGGTGATGAAAGGGTAAGAATGGTTAACAGTGATCTGGACAAAGCAAGGCATTTTCCAATTCCGGGTAATGCCCTTGGGGCTGAAGAATGCTTCTGCTACGTTTTAATGTATGATTGACAATGTACTGGGTGACCTCCAGTTTACCTGCGCAGTTGCATATATCAATGACATTCTGGTTCACTCCATGACTCCCGAGCAACATGCTACTGACTTGGAAGCAGTAGTGGCCGCCTTGCATAAGGCAGGCTTGTTCATCAAGCCAAGTGTGAGTTCTATAAGGAGGAGGTCACCCTCTTTGGGAACCTCATCCTAAAAAACTTTACTAAATCCCACCCAATAAGTTGGGCGTTATCCAAGAATGCAACCCCAACTACCCAGAAACAACTATGGAGTTTTTTGGGTACCATCATTTTCTTGAAAAAAATTTACCTGACAATTTCCCAGCTTGCTACACTGCTCCACCCCCTTACAGGGAAAAACGTACCATTTTGCTGGACGCCCAAATGCTAACAGCCGTTCAAATCAATTGAAGAGATGTTCATGTCCCCTCTCATTTTAAAGCACACTGATCCCACCAAGCCATATATTGTTGTATGTGATGCCTCGTCGGTAGCAGAGGGGGTGGTGTTGCTCCAGGAGCATGATGGCTTGGAACATCAGTCGCCTATTTTTCCTTAAAATTCTCCTCCATGGAGCAGTCCTAGGCCATTTATGACAAATAGTTGGCAGCTGTAGCATGAGCATAAACTCATTGGAGGTTCCTGTTACGGTGTGCTCAAAATGAGTTAGTGGTCCGCATGGACTACCAGGATCTCTTGTACTTTGTAAACCCCAAAAATTGGCGCATTGGCAAACCTAAACCTATTGGGATTTGTGCAGTTTTAATTTCAAATACAAATTTGTAAAAGGTGCGCTCAACATATTCCTTATTTTCTCAGCCGCAGCCCAGCCCACTGTTCCATGGATTCAGAGGAAGTGGATCTCATTACTATGATTCATGTCGCCCAAATCCTGTCAATTGTCCCCCCTGTCATTTCTTCTGTCACTCTGGCCCCTGACGCTCCATTTAGTTGCTCAGGTCTTAGCCAGTCAAATGGCCTGCCCTGAGGGTGTGGAGCTGGTCAAGCAGTTATCTCATCAGAAGCATAAACACTTCCTATATTCATTGGAGGAGGGTCTTATTTATTTTTGGTCATGCGTTTGGGTTCCTCCCTTCTTCAGAACTGCAGTATTCTGCGCACATCACGGTCCCCCACAGTCAGTCATCCTGGCAATAAGAAATGCATCAACTTGATCTAGTGGACCTACAATTGGGCAGGTTTGATAAAAGAAGTTCCGGCCTGGATCGCCAACTGCATTACTTGTGCACGGGCTAAGTTGGACCGCTCCAGTAGAAACGGTCTTTTACATCCCTTACAGCAGGTGGAGGGTCCATGGATGTTGGTGTCCGTGGATTTTATCATCAAACTCCCCTGCTCTAATAGGTTCACAGCAGTGATGGTGTTGTTGAATCAAATCACTAGATTTTCTTTCTTTATTCCTTGCACTTCTGCAATTATATCATAGGAGGCCACCCGCCTTTTTGTACGCCATGTGTTCTCGATGTTTGGTCTCCCACAGGAAATCATCAGCGACTGTGGTTCACAGTTCACAGCATGGTTTTGGTGTGAACTCCTATTGATCCTAAAAATAACCCCCTGCTGTTCCACAGCGTACCATCCCCAGTCCAATGGACAGACTGAGCAAGTTAACCAAGTCCTCAAACAGTACCTGCGTTGCTATGCTGCGGCTGCACAGGACACCTGGGCCAACTACCTTCCCCTTGCTCAATTTTGCTTATAACAATGGAACTCATGCGTCTATGGGGTTTTCACCCTACAAAGCGACGTTGGGCTATATCTTTTGTTTTTTGTCGGACCTTGCTTGCAGCCTGAGGTCCAAGCTGCCATGGATCATGCTGAACATATTAGGCCAACTCAATCCTTGGTGCAGGAACACCTCACCAAAGCTATTGATGACTACAAGCAGTTTGAAGATGGTAAGCAGCTCCTGGGTCCCAATATAACAGTGGGCTCCTATGTTATGCTCAATACTGCCTTTTTTTATGAATTCAAGCTCCTTCCCATAAATTTGCAATTAAGCGTTTGGGTCCCCATTTGGTGGAAGAGGTCTCAGATAATGATGCGTTCCAGTTGAAGCTTCTGGCTCACTGGAAACAGCATCCTGTCTTCCAAGTTCTCAGCTGTCGCCTTTCAAGGGTACTGTTATGAAATCGGTGGTATCAATAGATATGCCAGCAGATTTTGCACAGGGTTTGACCCACTGAGCAATCAGAACCAACGATATGATGATTGTTGTCCGCAAAACAACAGTATGAACTTTAAAATAAATACAGAGCACTTGCTCACAAACCTCTTATATTAAAAATACCCAATACTGCGGATTCTTCTTTATTACTCTTTTTCTTAACTCACTCAACAACAATTCTCCTCTTAATCGCCCATCTCGCTTATATTACAGCAGCTTGGACAATACCACTCTCATAGCTTGGACTATTTGGTTCCACCAATTCTCCTTGTTTTGGCTGGTTATTCTCTAATTTGCTATCGCTCTAATTGTAGGCAATTTAATTTGTATTTGTCAAATGTTGACATCGCCTTATTTAGAGGCGATCCTATAATAAAACCGTTATATCTAATAAAACCCATTAATATCAATATTGCCTCATCTCGAGGCACTCAAATACTCAATCTGATGTCATTTTTGGCAGATTGCGCCCTAGCTGTCCCATGATTATTGTCCAGTCATATCGGATTCATGACATTACCCCCTCCTTGACTGAATGATAAGGCTCCTATTGCTTTTATGGTCAGAGGAACTTCGCGTGTACTCAGTTAATGATCTGACCAATGCAGGATCCTTGATGGTATAAGCATCAACCCCAGTTTTCTCTATAACTTTGAACGGACCAGTCCAAATACTGGCCAGCTTGTGTCTCCGCCTGAATCCATGTTGGTCATGGAAGAGAACCATATCACCATCCCTCTATGACATGCCTGATTGGTGGCCTGATTCCTAATCTTATTGGCTAAGCTGAAGGAATATGCTTTTGTTTGCAGTCTGATCAGAATCTTTGCGAGATTTGTCAAGTAGCACTGGGGCTCCATTCCGCCAGTATCTTCTACACATGAATAAAGTAACGCCAGAAGGGCTGGGTGTTGGCCATATAGTAATTGGAAGGGACTCTTCTCCCATGGCAGAATGATAACTAATGTTTTAGGCAAACACGGCAGTTGAAAGAAGAGAACTCCAATCAGAAGGGTGATCCATTACTAATTTTTGTAGTATGTTCACTAAGGTTCCATTCACCCATTCAATCATTCCATTAGACTCGTGGTGTTATGGGGCCATCAGAACTCCATGGATACCCATAAGCTCGTTCTGTTTGGGGAGGATGTGCAAAGTAAAGTTGGTTCCGTTATCAGTGAGAATGAACTGAGGGCAGCCATGGCGCTGAATAATGCATTCCATTATGAACTTGGCCACTGTAACTGCTCCCAAAACCCATATAGCCCTTGCTTCGACCCACCAGGTCAAGTGGTCGATAGCCACCAGAATATATTTACACCGGTTAGCTCCTGTTAGCAAGGGACCAACAACATCAATAGAGACAGTATGCCAAGCAAAGTGATGTTTCACTAACTGGTATGCAGTCTTATGGCGAAATGGCTTCTCCACTTGGCACTGATGGCAACAGAAAATGGTCTCAAGCACATTGAAGTTCAAATTTTCCCAATAGTACCAAGGGCGCAACAACTCCATTGTCTTGCGCATCCCACCATGTCCAACTGCCTTTTGGGCGCACATAATGATTCTAGCCGTACTGAGGGTCGCGGAAAATTCATCATAGAATTGCCAATCCGCTTATAAAATTCTCCATTCTGTTGGAAGGTATTTGTTTGCATTTCGTCCAACGCTTTAATCACTTGGGGCAGTTCATCGTCGTACTTTCCACTGAGCATTTTGTCAAACATTATGTTACTTATATCTGCTGTAACTGCAATTGTTGGTAATCTTGATAAGCAATCGGCGTTTTGGTGCTTTGCTCCTGGGAAATGAAGAATATTAAAGTCATAAGCTTGCAGTTTAAGAGCCCATTGGGTAGCCACCCCTCAGGCTCTTTCAAGTTTTTTAACCAGTGCAACGATGCATGATCTGTTACAACCTTGAACTTTACTCCGTGCAAGTAGACTCAGAACTGCTTATATGCATAAATCACCGCTAAGCACTCTCACTTGGTTACGGTGTAGTTTCGTTCATGGCAATCTAAGCTATGACTGCAGTATGCCATGGGGTGCTCCTCCCCTCATCGTCCTTCTGAGACAGGACCTCCCCAACAGCGGAAAGTGATGCATCTGTCTGCACTATAAATTCCTTATCAAAATTAGGGTAGCGTAACACGGGTGCACTAATTAGCGCCATTCAAAGTGTATCAAAGGCACATTGGCGCTGTTCCATCCATTTGAACATGACATCCTTCTTTAGTAGCTCAAACAGTGGACCTCCAATGCAACTGAAATTGGGTATGAAGCATCAGTAATAACCCACTATCCCCAAAAACACCTGAATGTCCCATTTACTAACTGGCTTAGTCATCTTCTGGATAGCCTCCACCTTGGCGGGTTGGGGTCTTAGCCCAGTTGCATCCACACAAAACTGAGGTACTCTAACTGATCCTTGAAGAAGTGACATTTCCAAGGCTTGATTTTGATATTGTCCTCAGCCAGTTGGCGAAATACCCCTTCCAAATGGGTAAGGTGTTCAGTGAACGTGTGAGAGAAAACACTAATATCATTAATGTACACGAGTACACATGACAGCTTCATATCACCCAGAATAGTGTCCATTGCTCGTTGGAATGTAGCTGGGGCATTACATAGCCCTTGCGGCTTCAGAGTTGGCTGGAAAAGCCCTTTGGATGTGATTATGGCGCATTTTTCTTGTTCTGCCGCTGGCAACTCAATTTTCCAATAAATGATATCAAGTACATTGCCGAGAAGTAGCAGGTTCCACCTAGCCAATCCAGCGCATCATCAATCTGCGGCAGAGGATATGAGTCTTTTTTGGTGACAATATTGATCTTCCAGTAGTTAATTACTATGCAGTTAGTACCATCCTTCTTTTTAACAATTAGGACAGGCGAAGCCCATGGACTCTTAGATGGTTCGAGCATTCTCTGCTCTAGCAGCTTGTCAATCTCCTCAGTGACGACTTCTTCAGTGGCCCTTGATCTGCGGATTGACCAAGACCTGATGGATGGATGATCCCCAGTGTCCCGTCTATGAACCACCCCCTAAGCGCACCCCAAATCGTGATCATCAGCCGCAAAAACCTCTTTATATTTTTGAAATAGAGCTTCTGCCTGCTCTTTCTGGTCTTTTAATAACCCCATTAAATTCTCCCACAGTACATCCACCATTGCGCCAGGATGCAGTTCGATGGGCAGACCAAATTCATCCAGAAAACTGAATTCATGAACCTGGTTGATCTCCTCAACTAGGGTCAGATGTAAATATGCTATAATCTGATGCCGGTGGATTTGAACGGGACTGTTCTGAAGATTTGCTATCAATACTTTGATTTCCCCATGGCCCAGAAGTATGATTCTTGGAGCCACATGAGGCTCAAGCCCTGATTGCTGATAAGGCCCAATGATCTCCCCGTAGAGTCCAGATGGCACTTTCACCTCTAACTCAGTGTCTATTATTACTTGGTGTTCAGAGGGAATGGATATAGCTCTAGCTGCCCTAAGCGGTAACCCCTGATAAACATATAACTGATGGGGAAGGGCCTGAATTTTCCCTTTTAATTATAATAGCGCACTGGAATCACCCCATCGCTGCAGGCAAAATTGATTTGTCCCATATGCACTCAATCTTTTGGCACTCCACTGGAGGCAAAATAAATTGGGATCCGCTGTCCCAAAATAGCGAGGGTCACTTCCATCATGTCAACAACAGCCCCATAGTGTCACATAAAAGCAATCCCAATCAACAGATCATAGTTTCTATTTGGTAAAACTACCGCCAGAGCCACCACAACAATGGATCTGAACCACAAGGGAAGCGCGCTATATACTTCTTCAGAGACCGTGGTTTTTGCCCCAACAGTCCCATACACCATCCGGTGGTCTATGTCAGGTTTTAAAGATAACTTCGCCACCAACTTAGTGGAGATAATGTTAACAGCAGCGCCCACATCAATTATAGCTTGTACTCGGTTTTTGGCTGCCACAATGTCACAGTAGTGCACTCCGAGTAAGATGAATGCTGGCTATTTACTTTGTGTACATTCAGTGGTTCACATTTTCCCAGGATTTTATAATACTCGCACCAAATGTAGGGTACTTTTTTATAATGGCATCCAATGGAAGGGCGACCTCTACTCCTCTTAGAGACAATGCAGCTGTGAACAGTTCTAGCTGGTCTGGCGGGCTTTGGTAAAACATTTGACAAGCGTAAGGCTTTGGCTGCTCCAGAAACCTTGTGTTCGCCATTTCTTTGACTCGTATTTGAGACAGCACATTTACTCCCCCAACTGGCTGTTGAGGGAGGGAGGCATAGTCATACTGGGAGGCTTCTGCTGCACTTAATAAAGTAGCTTTAGGTGGGACATATGAATCTGAGATAGTGGAAGTAGATAGTCCCATCTCTACTCCGCTCTGACTTTTCCCCGATAACTTTGATCCTGTTGTATGTAAGAGATCTGTCAATTAGGGCACCATTGTCCGATGTGCCCAGTGCGACCACAATTAAAACAACTTACTCCATAGGTCCTACGTCTGTGCTTAATATAGGTTGGCTCACTTGGAAGGGTATTCCAAAAATGATTGACATGGCCAGACCCACATCAGTAGAACACCTGCTATCAATCAGCGTATTTAGGGCTAAAGTGGTAGTTGGTCAGTTGTTGATTGGCAGATATGGGATTGATGTTGGACTGTGGTGAGTATCCTGTTGAAACTTGCACCAACTGATTGATTCGCCCCTCATAATTAGGGTCAGCAACGGCGACAGTGTGAATATGTTCAATGTTGGGTGGTGGGAAAGTGATAGCTAAGCGACGTACAAACTGAACAAGTTTAAAAAGAGGTACATCAGGCTCCAACAAGAGGGCCATGACGTTGAAAAGATCAGGGTATGGCTTCACCGCAGAGGTCATAGAAATGCACACATCAGCTGCAGATAAAATCTCTGCCCCAACCAACACATGGGCTTCCGCCATAAAATGCTCAGCAAATTCAGTGAGGGTCTCATTTTTCTGAAACTCAATTGTCAAGAACTCATTTTTCCACTGCAACATCCTTGCATTTCTGCCGAATAACAACAGCACCATCTTCTTAACTTCTTGGTATGTAACGGAACTATCTGGAAGATAACAAATGACTTGATCAGCACTTCCAGCATCCAGGGTTAATATCAACAATTTTGCCCTTTGCCAGTCTGAAATTCCTTCAGTTGCAAACTCAAATCATTGAAAGAACCCATGAATATTACCATCACATTCAAATGGCGGCAGATTTTCACTGCAAACTTCCTGGAGCAGCTCATCTTGTTTTTTGAGCACATTGTCCAATGCAAGTATCAATTTCTCATATGCAACAGCCCCAGCGTCTCATGCAGATTCCTTATCAAAGCAACCGGACTTCAACATAGCAGGCAACTGGGATTTATTATTTTTATAACTGATCAATGGTCCCCCTGTAGTGAGCACCACTGTTATGAAATCGGTGGTATCAATAGATGCGCCAGCAGATTTTGCACAGGGTTTGACCCACTGAGCAATCAGGACCAATGATATGATGATCGTTGTCTGCAAAACAAAAGTATAAGCTTTAGAAATAAATATGGAGCACTTGCTCCCACAACCTCTTTTATTAAATATACCCAATACCGCGGATTCTTCTCTAATCCGCTTTTTCTTAACTCACTCAACAACAACACTCCTCTTAATCACCCATCTCGCTTATATTATTACAGCTTGGATGATACCACTTTCATAGCTTGGACTATTTGGTTTCACTAATTCTCCTTGTTTCGGCTGGTTATTCTCTAATTTGCTATCGCCCTAATTGTAGGCAATTTTATTTGTATTTGTCAAATGTTGACATCGCCTTATTTAGAGGCGATCCAATAATAAACCCGTTATATCTAATAAAACCCATTAATCTCAATATCGCCTCATCTCAAGGCACTTGAATACTCAATCTGATGTCATTTTCGGATGATTGCGCCATAGCTGTCCCATGATTATCATCCAGTCTATTGGAATCATGACATGTACGGTTCCCATAGAACCTAAACTGATCATCATCAAGGATGTGAAAGAGGCCAAGGTGGAGGATATCCTGGTACCTTGCAAGTCCTGACAATACATTCAATATCTCGTGGCTTGGAAAAGGTATCTAGCCTATGAGAACAGTTTGGTCAAGGCGCTCAATTGTTCAACTGTATGGAACTGGTCGAAGAACTTCAAAAATTCCACCCTGATGCTCCCTGCCCTCCCCAAAAGGTCACAACAGTAATGGCGATCAAGTTACCCAAGGTGCACAAGAATGTTGCTCTTGTGCAGTTTCCTGGCAGTGGGGCTCTTCCCTTGGAAAAAGGAAAGGGTAATGTAAGTCTTATGGAATGTCCTCTGGGCGTTAATTGGCCATTTTTCCATTCCTAAGCAATAAGGTACCAAAGAGGATGGCTGTCGCAATTTCAATATGACTGGATGATAAGCTCTAAGTCAATATATGGTGGAATGGATGTCTTTGCTGGAATTGAACTGGTACTGGGAATTTAAGCGCTTCAAAATGAGGCATTTGGAGAATCAAGAGGATTTATGCTGAGATTCGATACAAAATGAGAGTAAGTCAAAATGGGAAGCAGAAGAGAAGAGTACCAAGTTGAGGATGCGTCTGGCTGGGGAACCGAAGTATAATGAGTCTGATGAAAGATAAAAGGCTTAGAGGTTTTTTAAGAGAAAAGGAGAGCGCACAGATAAGTCTGCAATTTATAGTAAAATAAAGGTCGTAATAAGGGGCGATAGCTCCATACATAACTTATTAAAGTTTTATTATAAATCAGCGATCCTCATATCATTTTATTTAGTTGCTCAGTGGCTCATACCCTGTGCAAAGCCAACTCGGCGGAATTGAGCTACAGACGCCAAGAATTGACAGTGGTGCTCACTACAGGGGGCCCACTAAGCAACTATAGTTGAAAACAACCAGAAAGCCTATTACTCTACAATGAGGAGTCCTCCTCCATTCCAACAGCAAACCTGCTCACAGTATATAATTGAAGAAGTTCTTTTATGAATACAAGCTGTGGAAAAGCAACTGAACGAAGAAAGGGGAGTCCACCAGAAATTGCAACAACAATATGAAACGCTGCAGCAGTTGATCAATGAACAGTTCGTGGAGCAAAGTAAATTCATTCATATTGAGAAATTACCTCCTTTCAGTCATGATGGGAACCTACATGGTTACTTTAAGCGGTTCAAATTTGCTGTGGAAGGAGCTATAGATCGACAAAAAGTGAAATTGTTGCTGTCTGCTTTGGATGTGGAAAGCGCTGATCAGGTGACCTGCTATCTTCCTAACAGCTCAGTATCTTATGCACAAGTAAAAGCGATTATCATCCGGCCATTCAGGGATGCTACCAGGATGTGTTAGCAAAAAAGCTGACTTTATGACTATACAGTTTGACTAAAATGAAACTATGTCAGACTTTGCTAAGCAGTTTTCAGTGGAAGCACACGTTCTGCTTGGGGTCAATATCTTAACCACTGAAGATATAAACATAGCGATGATGGCAGCTGTCAACCCATATTGGGAACTATATAACGCTATGGCCCATGTTTTGGATGGAGTTACTGGACTTATTCAGATCGTGAATGCCTTATGATGGCTCTCTGCCACAAACAGCGCCCCCAATGTAGCCCAAAAATTGTTGTTTTCCCCGCTCCAACCCTTGTAGGATATAGGTCAAAGTGATTGGGCTATCAGCCGCTGGAATGTAGTCATCCCTCACATGAGTCAAAATACCCTTTCCGGCCCAGATGTGCACCATCTATGAACACTTGCTTCCAGTGTGGACAAAGAGGTCATTATGCAGCCAATTGCCCTAGTCACCCACATGTGTATGCAATGCCAACTAGGATAATCGAGCAGGGAAAATCTCAAGTGGAGTAGAGACGTGACGCTCTATCTCCGCTAAGTCCATATCACTTGCCCTCAACAATCCCCCAAACATCTTTTCATAAGAAATAACCCTCAATTGGATGATGTGTTATACCAGCAGCTTTCCTTGGATACCCCTGCTTCCGCTTCCATGAGTAAAGGCTTACCCCATCAGGCTGAGCTTTGCCAGGATGTGCAGAAGCCATATGCATGGCAGTTCCTGGAACAGACTGGCATTAGCAAACTGGATCCTTAACTGGACATCACTCTTTTAGTAATGGTTGCCATAGGCATTCCAGTGGAGAAAATTGCTAGGGAGTATCCTCAAGTCAGCAAGGGCATTTCTTTTTTTGAGTAGCACAAAGTTCTTAAATGTACAAGAAATACACACCAATAATTCTTCTTACTCAGAATGTACTTATTTAAATATATTCATTCAAAACACAAAAATCCACGCTATCATAGACATGGGAGCACCTGTGAACATAGTCTCCACTCAGTTTGTGGCTAAACTTATGTTGAAACCAGATGTGGACCATCGCATAGTATATGGGACCATGGGAACGCACAGCACTGTGTCAGAAGGAGCATATAGCGCGTTGCCTCTACGATTTGGGTCAGTTCAGATATCTGCTCCAGCGGTGGTTTTGCCAAATAACCACTATGATATATTAATTGGCGCGGCTTTCATGAGGAAATTTGGCGATGTGATAGATATGGCGGAAGAAACCCTTACCATATTTGGTCAACAAATTCCAGTATATTTTTCCTCTGGTGGAATCCCAACGGATCCAGTCCACTCCAGCCAGATCAATCTAGCATACAGTGATAGAGTAATCCCTTTTCGCTATCAGCGACTGAGTCAGTGGACCAAGATCTTTCCCAACTAGATATATGAGTATAAGGGAATCCCGCTTCGAGCAATGTGCCCTTTAAGCTTACCGTCTGGACACCAGGGCATAATAGGGATTGGGATCGAAATTGAAGTCCCTAAGAGGCTTTATGGAGAAACCCTGGTGCCTCATCAGCACTTGCAGCTCAAACCACATGTGGCTCCAGGGTTATTGTTTCCTGGGAATGGGGAGGTGAAGGTGCTGCTCGCAAACTTACAGAAAGAGACAATAACAAATAGGCGGCATCAAGTGGTGGCTTACCTACACTTTGTTCCTATTGGGGAAGTTCGTCATATTCATGACTTTGGCTCATGGGAAGATCTCAGATTACCAGCTTGTTCCTCATTCAACGTACTGACTGTATTACCATGAGAAGTGCTCACGGGATTATCAGCGGAACAACAAGATAAGGCTATGGCCTTATTTGAAAAGTATTGGGATATTTTCGCTAATAATGCTCATGACCTGGGGTGTGCTCAAGGGGTGGTACATCGGATAGATACGGGGGATCACCCTCCCATTCATTCATGACCCATTAGACGTTCAAAAGCAGCGGAATAGGTTGTCTCCAATGAATTAGATAAACTTATTGAGCAAGGAATGCTAGAGCCATCAAACAGTCCATGGGCATCACCTGTGCTCATTGTAAAGAAGAAGGATAGCATGAATTGAGTGGTTATTGACTATTGTAAACTCAATGATGTAAAAAAGAAGGATTCTTACCCTCTTCTGCGGATTGATGATGCGTTAGACTGATTGGGCGGGGCGAACTATTTTTCCACCATGGATCTGATCTTATGGTATTGGCAGATTGAATTGCCATTAATGGAATGGGATAAATGTGCAATCATCACCTCGAGAGGATTGTTCCAGCTGACGCGCATGTTGCAAGGATTTTGTAACGCTCTGGTTACATTCCAGCATGCCATGGATATGATTTTAGGTGATTTAAAGCTGTCCTGCGTCTTAGTTTACCTTGATGACATCAATGTGTTTTTGCGGACATTTACAGAGCACTTAGACCACTTGGAACAAGTGTTTCAGCGCCTCACCACTGCTAATATCAAAATTAAGCCTCAAAAGTGCCATTTCTTTAAGGAGCAATTAAAATACCTCAGGTTTGTCATGGATTCACATGGGCTTAAACTACAGCTGGCTAAAGTGGAAGTGATAAGCAGGATGACTCACCCAGTGAATAAGCAGGACATTCAAGTGTTTCTGGGAATGGCTGGGTATTACCGATGGTTCATTCCCAATTTCTGCTGCATTGGGGCCCCACTTTTCAAGCTATTAAAGAAAAACGCTTTTTTCAATTGGACAAAACAATGCCAGAACACTTTCGATGTATTGTGTACCGCGTTAGCAAGTGCTTCATTTTGCAATACCCCAACTTTGATAAGCCATTCATAGTGCAATTGGATGCCTCACTCTCCACTATAGAGGCAGTATTATCTCAGAAGGACGATGATGGCGTGGACCATCCTGTTGCCTTCTATAGTTGAAGTTTGAACTGTCATGAATTGGAACTACACCATTACTGAGCGAGAATGTTTAGCAGTAATTTACACTTATAAACAGTTTTGAGTATACCTGAATGGGGTATGATTCCAAGCTGTAACAGACAATGCTTCCCTGGTGTTAGTTGCAGAATCTGTGCAAACTGGAAGGGCGGCTCGCGCGTTGGGCGTTGAAGCTGCAAGCATATGATTTTGAGATCTTGCATCGACCAGGAGTAAAACATCAAAATGCAGATTGTCTCTCTAGGCTGCCAACAGTCGCAATCACAGCAGATCTAGCTGACATAATTTATGAGAAGATGGTAGTAAATAAATACCAGGATGAGCCACCGCATGTGATCAAGATACTAGATGGTCTTAGGGCAGATACCTTTCTACGTGAAGGAGAACTATATAAGAGAATCGGCGACCAGACGTTGAGTTTCCCTAAGCCTTCAGCCCGACCTGCGATAATTATGGATGCTCATTGGGCTGTAAGCCACGGAGGGTTGCAGAAAACACTGGAGATGTTGCAATCCCAATACTACTGGAAGAGCATGCAATATGATGTATTGAAAAGAATTAGTTGTTGTCATCAGTATCAGGTGTAAAAACCATTTTGTAATAGAACCACATATCAGCTGGTTAAACCCCAATTTGCTTGACATACCATTCTATTGATGTAGTAGGACCTCTGCCAACTAGTACCAATCAGTCCAATATTACCATGCCATAGATCATCTGACTCAATGGGTGGAGGCCAGGGCCATCAACGATTTGGGCGCGGTTACTACTGCCAAATTCATCATGGAGTGTGTTATACAGCGACATGGCTGCCCACAATTCATTTTAACAGATAACGGAACCAATTTCACCTCGCACATTCTGCTAAAGTTGAATGAGCTGATGGCGATCCATGGGGTTTTGATCATCCCATATCATTCAGAATCTAATGGGATGGTGGAGTGGGTTAATGGAACTTTGGTGAACATTCTTCATAAATTGGTAAATGATTGACCCTTGGAATGGAGCACCCTCCTACCCACGGCGGTATTCGCATATAATATCAGTTATCATTTGGCCACTGGTAAGAGCCCATTTCAACTGCTGTATGGTCGACATCCATCTCTGCCTGCCTTGCTATATTCATTTGTAGAGGACACTGGTGGGGTGAATCCTCAGCGATATCAAAATCAACTCATGGATACTTTAATCAAGTTGCAAACAGAAGCTTACTCCACAAGTCTAGCCAAGAAAATCTGTGACCAGGCAGCTGACCAGAAGCGCTGGAGTGGTCTTCCGTTGTTTGCTGTAGAAGATTACATTTTATTTCATGACCAGCATGGATTAGGACAAAAAAATAAGCTCTCTGACATTTGGGTCAGCCCATTCAAGATTATTGAGAAGAATGGTATGGATGTCTATACAATTAAGGAACCCACTGGGGGTTGGGTTATCAACTGAGTCCACGCAAAGTTCCTCCAAGCATACAAACAGTAGGAACTTATCATCCAGTCAAGGAGGGGTAATGTCATGATTCCAATATGACTGGACAATAAGCTTTAAGTCAATATATGGTGGAACGGATGAAATCCGCTGGAATTGAACCAGTACTGGGAATTTAAGTGCTTCAAAATGAGGCATTCAGCGAATTAGGAGAATTTATGCCGAGATTCGATACAAAATGAGAGTAAGTCAAAATGGGAAGCAGAAGAGAAGAATACCAAGTCGAGGATTCATCTGGCTTAGAACTGTAGTATAAAGAGTCTGATGGAAGATAAAGGTTTAGAGGTTTTTTAGGAGAAAAGGAGAGCGCGCAGATAATTCTGCAATTTATATTAAAATAAAGGTCGTAATAAGGGGCGATAGCTCCATACATAACTTATTAAAGCTTTATTATAAATTGGCGATCCTCATATCATCCAATTTGGTTGCTCAGTGGCTCATACCCTATGCAAAACCAACTTGGAGGAATCGAGCCACAAATGCTGAGAATTGACAATGGCTGTACCCTCATTACTCAGGGCAATCTCGCCCACATGGTAGATGAGCGCTGGGTAACAGCTCTTCCGCTTTGGATCCCTCCCCCAGTACCCACACTCACCTCAGCAGAATTGTTATGAGGAATTAGTGAATTTTGCACTGAGATCATTGATATGAAATTGATTGGAACAAATTCAAGTGGCAATCAGCCCAATGTTCAGATTTCAAATGGTCAAAAAGGGATGAAGACTGATCTATTGGCCAGATTCCTTAACAGTTTCAATATGGTCAACATGACGAACTAAAAATCACCCCCCTCCCAAAATCATTGGGGATCATCCCTGATGGGCAGGTAACAGCATTGAACACCATCGATGAGTGTTCAAAGCCTCCTGCCAGCAAATTAGGCGTTGCGCCTGACAAAAAGCTTCTGACCAAATGAATGGCCCAGCGACCAGGCATGAGCAGGTTGGATGTCCCAAACCTGTTCCCAACCAAATGGGCCCACCCCTACATGGGGTGGCCTTGGGGGATTCCCGATGCTTGTCAGGTTAAACGCCAACATGCCAACCATCAGAAACGTAGCTGAGCCTTGGTTCAGACGTTCAAGGTCAAACTGATAGTGACTCAGCCCACCGCCAAATTCTTTGATGTCAGTTCCCAGTGAACTTATCTGCCCCATTCCCAAACAATTCGCCAGTTAGGTCAAACTTGAGGGACCTGATCCCAGCTTGTTACCTCTCTAAATCGTCCACCATTTAATCATTCACTTCCTACTGAGAAAATTGTTGGTCAATTTTTAAATTTAAATTTAAATTTATTGTGGGGAAGGCCGACCATGGGATGGACACTTCCGAATATGACTCAGAAGAGACAAAATTAGTACCAGGGGAGGCACCCCAGAGAAGCGATGCTATCTCTTGTTGCCAGCGGGAATGCCACTTATTGGGGAGGGGGGAAACGTGTGAAGGGGCCATATCCACAATTGAGCACGTGTGGAGGAAGGGGTCTAATTTGATGAACCAGACTAGGAACCAGGAGGAGACCAGTTGTAGGCGACGCGGTGGGAGGTATCTAAACATCCATGCTTGAAAGTGGTCCACCAAATGAGACTGGAATCTGTGGACCGCTTCTGGGAGGGTGGGGGTGAAGCCTTCGATGGCATCTAAGACAATCGTGTGGATGGTCCACATGGCGATTGCAACCACCAAAGCACGAAGGGAGGGCGGAAGTGGGGAGGCCATTGATAGAGCAAACATATCTCTTGACAGACTGAAGGGATGCGTTTGATCCTGGCCCAGAAGACGTTGAACTTTGCGCTATATCACTTTAGAGGTAGGGCACTTCTCCAGGCGGTGGAACAGCGTTCCATACTGGCCACACACGACACAGGATGAGTGTAAAGCATTAGAGCGCTCAGATGTATGATACACCCGCCTCAGGCAGCGCCACACATGGGAGCGGACTTGAGGTTGCAACAGAGGATGGTGTACATATTTCCAGATATTTTTTTGGGTCTCAATGGAGTAAGGGATGTCCATCATGTCCAGGTAGTCCACCCTGGATAGGACATGGGGCCGAATGGGGATCACGCCATCATGGATGGGTAGCCCCTGTACCTCTTGTGTGAACTGAGGAGAGGGGCGGCCTCTTTGGGTTGTGTGTCCGCTAATATGAATTCTCCACTCAGCGCTCCACATGGAGAGTAGGATTCGTTTGTAGTGGGTTTTAGTCCCGTGAGGACCTGTGGCCAATGTGTGTGAAGCGAGGTATTTTATCAGGGAGTGGGGGTTCGATGGATTGTTGAGGCCCAAGGCGCGGGAGAAGTTGGAGTGGGCTGCGCAGGACCAGTGTTGGGAGGGGAGTGTAGGGGTGGTGATGGCCGCAATCCAGGTGCCCGGGATCTTAGCGGCATGGAATTTGAAGTCAAGCAGGCCCATGCCACCATGATGTTGAGGGCCAAACATGACCTCAAGCTGCACTGGTGGAGGGCGGCCCGACCAGAGCCATCCTTGCAGCAAGGCGTACAGGGATTTGTAGAAGCTTGGGGAGAAGGGAATGGCATGGGCTCCAAACCAGACTTTGGAGAGGAGCATAGAGTTGGCTAAAATAACCCTGCCAGTAAGGGAAGTAGGGTGGGCTCTGAGAGAGGCGATTTGCTTCGTCACGTTATCCAGAATATGGCACTCCATTACTGCTGATGCGTATCCGCCTGCCTCCATCCACACGCCCAGATGGCGTACTGGTCCTATGGTAGGACGTGGCACTAAGGGGAGCACCAGTGGGGCGGTGTGTCTTGAATTAGTAGGGCGAGGACGTGGGCGAGCAGATGGGCTGTGCTGGGAACTAATTGCTGGGGTCCAGCAGTTCTGAAACCGACCAAGGAGGATGATTTTGGTTTTGGAAGTGTTCAGTGCCGCGTTGCTTACCCGGGAATACTCCTAAATGAGAGCTTCAAGCGTGCGTGCATCTTGACAATTAGACACCCCAACCACACAACCATCTGCGAACGCCATTATCTTGACTGGGGCTTGGCCTGGCACGTGGACCCCAGTGAGTTGGGCATTCACATTTCGCAGTAGTGGTCAAGGCTGAAGTTGTATAAGAGTGGGCTGAGGGGGTCCCCTTGTCGCAAGCCCCTTTTAGAGCGGACTACTTCCGTTAGGAAGCCAGGGCCACGCACTGCCATTGTTACAGATTCCGTGAGCAGCATTACCCAGTTGATGAAGCGAGGGGGTAGGCGGAATTGATGGAGGCAGGCCCTGAGGTATTCCCAGTTTACTCTATCATAGGCCTTTTGTTGGTCTAAGAATACAATTGCCCCAGAGGCTGTGGACTGACATACATTAGCCACAGAGTGCACGTTATCCCAAATCGACCTTCTGGGTATAAAACCAAATTGTTCTGGGGAGATGGTGGCAGATGCTACAATCCCTAAACGGTTAGCCATGATTTTTGTTAAAATTTTGGTGTCTGTGTTTGTTAGAGAAATGGGGCGCCAGTTGGCTAAGTTCAGCTTATCCCCTTTCTTGAAGAGTGTGACAGTGAAGGCCTCATATCCTCCTGGTAGGAGGCGCGTTTTCATCAGGCTTTGGTTAAGTGATGCGAGCAGCAATGGGGATATATATTTGAAATATTTTTTGTAGAACTCATATGGAATGCCATCTGGGCCTGGGCATTTTCAGTTTGGTGCACCGTGAATGGCTGTCCATAATTCGTTCAGAGTAATCAAATTCATTATTTCTGGGTATTGGAAAACGGAGCAGATGTGGGCTTGGTCAAGAAATTCCACCACTTTGGCTGGCTGAATTGGGTCAGATCGGTACAACTTGGAGTAATACTGTTGCATTTCAATTGCCACTTCAGCCGGTGTATCTGCAATGGAATTATCCGATCTTCAAACCTGTGTGCAGGCCACGCTCTGGTGTGATGTGAAAATTTTATAAAGAAATGTGCGGTGCACTTGTTGCCTTTTGTGATGCGTATAACCCTGTACTGAACACAAACCCGATGTTTGTGTTGTCTTTCGAGTGCGTTGAGGTGGGCAGCTGCCTCCAAACACTTTTGTCCCCATGCAGAGCTGTATCCTGTAACTGGGATGTTGGACTCCAAGTGTGCCAATTCTGCCAGAGCGCGCGAGATAACTGCTGATGTGGCTCGTGAGCGTCTGGAGGAGAGATGGTGAGAGTGGCGGATGGTGTCATCTTTGAAAGTTGCCCATGTGGAAATGGGGTCTGCGCAAAATGGTGCAACAAACTTTTTTGCCAAAGTTGCCTCTTCTACCCATGTGGAAAATCCTGGCGACACAAGTTTGGGAGGGCGGATTTTGCACCAATGTGGGGCCTTAGCAGTTGTGACAGGTAGGTGGTAGGTTAGTGAGACCAGTCAATGGTCAGAGAATTCCAATTTTGTTGTCTTGAAGTGGGAGATGTGGGGTTGGAATTTTTCCAGCGTTAGAATAAGGTCATTGCAGGTTATGGGCCTTAATTGGCCATTGTGGATGTGGGGACATGTCATGTTTTTGAGCAGTGGGGCATGTTGCGGCAGCGCATCCATTAACCCAAGGGTGGCCTTTATAACGCGTAGTTCTATGTGACCCTGGGGGGCGTGGGGTGAGGAAGGCCACCAGTCTGTTGGTGTGTTTAGCCAACAGTTCATGTCGCCGACTAGGAAGGAGTCTGGGGTAGCAGGAGTGATTTGCCGATGAGAAAAATTCCTGACGCTCGTGTGCACTGTTTGGGGCATAGATGTTGATGATTGCATGTGCTACGTCAGCCCATGAGAAAGTGACATCAAGCACTCAGCCATTTAGGAATATTTCTGAGGATAAAAATTTGAAAAAATTATTTTTCCAAATCAGCACCCCACAGTGCTTTGACCAAAAGGATAGGGATGGGAGGAGCATTATTTTCTAAGCTTCCTCAGAACCTCATGGACAGTGGGACTCCTGGATGGCCAGGAAATCCACGGGTAAATTGTGTTGTAAAAAACTCAGTTTCCTAGCCCAGGATGGGGAGGCCTTGAGTCCAGCGATATTCAACGTCCCTAGAGTGAAGGTTTCCCCCATTGCACCTTAGGTGCGAGGGGGTGGGCACCTGGGCCCACCATCCTTCTTAGATCCCCGCGGGCCTTCACAGCAGCGCGGGTGTTAGCAGCAACAATATCAGAGCTTTTGTTGATTTTTGCAGAAAGAGTCACGTTGGCTTTAGCCTTCACTTTTTGTTTTCCTAATGTTGGATGAATTTTTTGCGGTGCGAGTGAGTTTGGTGCACCATTGAGCGGGTCAAAAAAAATTTTTCAGTTGGGATGGGTCCCAAGTCAGTTTCAACTGGAGCTTGGGTGCAATGATTGGGTGAGATCAATTCTCCCATCAGATCCTTGGATTGAGTGGCTCGCTCAGCATAGGCTTCCCAATCTGATTGGTTGATGGATTCCCAAGTTGCTTCCACCGCAAAGGTCTCCATAACCTCCTGGCATTGTGAGTATGGGATAGTGGTGGTGGCTTTGGCCGCTTCCTTGGCTGCGGCCCTACGGGCCTGCTTGGCCTTCTTCCGCTCTTGTGGGGAAATAGGCTTTACCAGTAGGTAGCAGCCTTGTGCTCCCCACGGGAAGGCCTCCTTGGTGCTTGCGGTTGGTTTGTAGTGCGCCTCTCCACTGGCCATAGCCGCCGAGGGGTGCTCTTGGAATGTGATGCCCTCCTTGATGGGGCATGCATGTGCCTTATGGCCGAACGCATCACAGTGGGTGCAAATGGGGGGCGCGCTGTCCACGGTCACCTGGAATGGGTGGGTGGTATGCCCTGCAATATCAATAAAAGTGGAGTGCGGGATCTGGGTTAGGTCCTTCACGATCTCCTCAGTTGGGGTTAGAACTGCGATGGCTTTGCCGGTGCACAGGTGTGGCATCAGTGTGAAGCATTGCATTTCAAAAGATTGTATTTCGCCATATACGGTGAGACCATCTTTCAGGTGTTGTTCCAAATTGTCACGTTTTACTATAGTAGGCAAAAAGTCAAATGTGAGGAAAATTTGGTTTGATTTTGTCCATCTGGTGTATTTAGTTTCGATGACCCATTGCCCTTCAGGGAGGTTGACCACTACGTGCACCGCTACAGCCTCGTCTGCTGCCATTTTGCTTTCAAAACCTAGATCCAGCTAACCGCATGACATGGAGTGAGGTGCAACATACACCGCGGTCAGGAAAATTGTGTGCACATCTTCACAAAATTTTTCCCATAAGGCTGTTTTTTGGATGTCCAGAAACATGTGGACTCCGAATTCCACCAACAAAAGTGGCTGGGAGTGTGGCGTGTTAATGTACTGGTTGCATCGTGCTTGCCATGCGAGTATCTCTGGGGAAATAGTGACCACTGGTTTCTTAACATTTTCGTCAATTCCGCCAGATTCTCTGGGGCGTTTTCAAACGTTGGAGGCCGTGGGCCTTCCACCTGCTCCTCTTACCTTGCTTGTCCAACTGCTCCCTGACATGGGCGCAGACTAATCTCCTCTGTGAGATTATCAAACTAGATTCAGTCTTGAATTGAATAGGTTGCAATAGTGATTGCAACAAGAAAGAAAAGTTTGTTGGTCAATTTTTCTTTCCTAAATTTTATTAAAACCTTTCCTAAAAACCAGTTTTTTATGTTGAAAAACAAAAACCTTTTCTCTGACCCTCACACTCCCCTTGGGGTTAATGGCCGTACTCATCTGGTATTCATTTACGTGCCTGTATGAGATTCTGGCTCACTGGCAGTTATTGGGGAAATTCCTTCCGAGTTCCATATCTGTCATACCGCAGCAGTGCCTTTGGCATTGGGGTTTTCTGTTTGGGTGTTTTGGTACCTAGGCTGGCAGGCCGGTCTAATTCTTACTTGCTGTTTGACTGACACTTCCATTGTATGTGTTAGAGGAGGTAGTAGTCAAAGCGGGTGAACAAAAGGTGATAGACACCAATATTGCTATGAAAATCCCCCACAACTGCCTACTGCACTTAACAAGCATTGATGGGGTAAGGCCTTTGGAACCTCAGGTGTTGCCAGGTATCCTAGACCCTGCCTATAAGAGACCCATCAAACTTTTGTTGGGAAACTCACCAAGAAAGACATGATCTTTAAGAAGCATCAGGAAATTGGAAGAGGCCTACTAATTCCCATTGAGGACGTCCAACAAGTTCACTGTATTAGGTGTATAGTGGATATGGGCCTGCCTGCTGATCAATTGTTATGTACTCTTCCCACTGTTCATATATCTGATGATATAACCCCTGCAGAGTTTAATAATGTTCATGGCTTATTGAATTCCTATAGCGACATCTTCTCCAAATCTGATACTTACTATGGACATATGAAGGGTTGAACTCATATCATTGACGTTGGGGATGATCGTCCTATCCAATCCATCCCCTATTGCAAGTCAAAAGTTGAAGATTTACAGATGCGTACAGAGCTTGTACAGTTGCTGAATGCTGGGTTGCTAGTGCCCTCTCAAAGTCTTAGATATTCCACACTTCTTTTAATCAAAAAATAAATGGAGGTCATTGGGTAGCTATATACTACCAAAGATTTAACAACCTCACAAAAAAGGATAGCTATCCTATCCCCCGCATTGACAACGCCCTAGACCAACTCTCCAGCTCTAGCTTCTTTTCTACCATGGACTTGGCTAGTGGTTATTGGCAAATGGACCTTTTTCCTCAGGATCAGGAGAAATGCGCTCTTATTTGCAGTGAGGGTCTCTTCCAACCAATCCAGCTACCTCAAGGGCTGTGCGACGCATATGCAACTATTCAACGAGTCATGGACTGTATCCTGCAGGATCTGGAGTTAAGTTGCGTCATTGTTTATCTTGATGACATCAGGATGTTCTCCAAGACTTTCAAAAAACATCTCACTCACCTTAAGGAGTTTTTCAGCGCCTACGAGAGTCCATTATAAAAACCTTCCAAAAGCACCTTTTTCAGAGGAAAGTAGACTTCCTTGGACAAGCCATCTCTCAGGAAGGAATCCAACCCCTACAGGATAAGGTTGAAGCCATAGAAAAAATGCTTCACCCTAAGAATCTTCGGGATATTCAGGTATTTCTGGGCATGATGGGGTATTACAACCATTTCATCCCCAAGTTAGCCCATATCAGTGAGCCCCTAATCCACCTTGTCAGATTCTGGTAGTTGACTCAAAAATAAACCTCTTGACAACCATCAGATCAGGATGATTACCCTTTCAACGCTTGAGCTAACACCTTATATGCTCACCTCAAAGACTATTGCAATCATACAATTTGGGCTGAACATCTCAATGTCAATATAATCAAGTATTTTATTAAAGTGATCAGCCCGAATATGCTCACATAATATGGATAATTTCCTATGTATCAAATATCAGCACTTGATCCCATTTATCGGGAACACAATCAACTTACTTGTATTCAAAATCTTTTGGGACTGACCCAATGTTAATGTCTGAAAATCCCATGGACCATCAGAAGAACAAAAAAACGTAATCAATTTTCTGCCTTAGGACAAAAATTTGTATGTCAATCTGCATAATTGGCACGATAGCCCTTATATGGACTGCCTGAAAGGAGTACCTAGTGCTATCAAGGGGAACCCTGCCATTGTCCAAATTAGGGGTGCATCATTTACTTCAATTGATGCCAAAATTTCACAGAAGGTATATTTCGTCAGCAGTATGAAAAAACTAAAATCCAGAAGATCCTAGGTCAATTTTTCATGCTTGTTAAAATCTTGACCCTGGATGGTTAGTTGCTTGCTTCTGGCCCTATATATCAACTGCACAGATTTGTGAATCCTGCGTTGATTATTTGATGGAAACTAATAGACTGGGGCAATAATAGTATGAAGACTATTAATATTGTTGATTGCCCAAATGCCACGTTGAGAGCATTGTCCAACGCTAGACAGGTGCTTCTTTGTCTTAAAGATGTTCCTGTACTGGTAGGAAACACTTTCCCTATTCCCTTCTCGCAGAGCCAAGCAGTGATTTTGATATAACCAACTTAAAAATATCTGATCCTTGCACTCTTCTCTTAAGAGTAATGTTCAAACAACCAATGTTAAATCAACTAATTTATTATCAGTTTAATTCTGCTTTTATTAGGCAATTTTAGGGGTTTTATAGTTAGAATTAGCACACAACTTTTCAGCTGTCCGCTGGGAATTATTTGTGCTCCTATACTGGTTTGACCCTCAGTGTTAGGCACCAAATCTCATTGGGTACCGTTGTCTTGGGTTTCTTAGGCAGCATAATCCTCGGGTGTTTGGCAGACCAAACAATTGGTATTAGGGACCAAAACCAATTGTTTCAGATGATGATTATTCTACTCTTCCTATGGCGTTCAAACGTCTTGGTAGTTTCTGATGACTCCAATCTGTTCCACTCTGAAAGATCATACAATTTGAATATTGAGTGTTATTCCCATATCGAATTATTGTTTAACTTCGTTGGGGATGATGCCCAACAAAATTCTCATCTGTCAGCAGCCTCAAATATCATCAGGGATGATGTCCAATGATAATTTCATTAGTTCCCGGCCACAAATATCATCAGGGATGATGCCCAACAATAATCCCATCAATCAGCCACTGTTGCTGATCCTGTATGATTATAATTTTAATCATCAAATCTTATAATTGGTTAAAATGTTGAATTGTGTGGTCATCTGCAATTCTGACATATTCCCCCTTCTGACCAGATATCCAATAAAAGATAGAACCCTCGGGGATGGAAGCCACCTTAGCTTGAGCTCATATTTGGTTTATCATATCTCTATGTCCTCAGCGGAGTGCAGGTCTTTCCGCACTCAATGCCTATATGCTCTTCTTGGTTTGATGACTTCTTATCCTTGGTTGCTACCCGTTGCCACCCTTCTTGAGGACAGTTCCCATGACATCATGCCTCGCCAGTCCCATCTTCACATCATTTGCTGAAAGAACAACTGGTCCACCTGTACAAACCCCAGTATGGGTTCCATTGGCACTTTGCCACCTGTATCACCCCAGGACAGGTCTCAACATTTTGCTGATAGGGACTATTCTGGTGGATCTAGTTTCAGACCATCCTGATCCTGCCAACACTTAGGACTCATGCCCGTCACTATCTCTTCCTTCCTCCATGCTCAGTAGGTGGAAATATCACTAGATGCATCACTGCTCAAATAAGGTTGGTTTTTAATATTTTTTTACTTTTTCTATTTTTATGCATCTTTTTAAATTTTTTTGTTTTTTTATTTTATTTATTTTTTTCCTTTAAGTCTAATACTTTAAGTATTTTGTGTGGACTCTATTGACTATGCGACCATCCTCAGTATTCTTGATCATATAGGCATCCAATAATAACTTGGCAATAATTTTGAATGGTCCCATCCATAGGGCATCCAATTCATTTTTTCACGAACCTATGATTATTGTAATAGGCTACCCTATTGCCCACATGGTATTCTTTCAAAGTAGATTGATTCTGGTCATCCATTTTCTTCACGTTGATTCTTTTTCTCATTGTCATATTGAATGCCTGAGATTGTAATTCAATCAGTATATCATCCAGTTGGGATAGATAATGTTTGGCACTCATTCCCAAAGATGGCTCTACTGATGAATACAATATTGGTGGTAATGTGACTTTCCGCCCATATAACAGTTTGAATGGCGTTTTCTCAAACACCAAATGGTAACTGATATTATAAGCAAATTTGACCAAACTCAGATAAGCTCCCCAAGCGGTAGTTTTCCCTATGACCAATTTTTGTAATGTTGAGGCTAGAGTTGCATTCACTCTTCCACCATTACGTTCATTTCTGGATGATAGGGGACAGATACAATACCGCGGATTCCCATTAATTCATTTAGCCTGGGAATCACATGTGAAGTAAAGTTGGTTCCATTGTTACTAATAACTTGAGGGCAACCATGCCAATAGATCACTTGGTCAAGTATAAACTTCTCCATACTCATTGAATATACTTTGCTGAGGGCTTTTATTTTGACCCATTGGGTGAAATGATCTATCGCAATGACTATATACTTCACTCCTCTGGTGCTGATACTCAATGGTCCCATAACATCTATGGACACCATGTGCCGTGTGAAAGCAGGGCATACTAGCCAGTACCCTCTGATGTTCTTGTGCAGCTTGTGAAGCTGACATTCTACACAACAGGCTAGTTAATCCATGAAATTGTAGGTGATCGATTCCCAGTAATAATACTGGCAAATATGATCCACTGTTTTCCTTAGGCCACCATGGCCAATGACCTTATGAGTGGCTCAAATGATTTCCACCTGTTCTGATGGTTTAGGAATTAAAACCCATTTCCCTTTGATCTTTTTGTATAATAGATTGTTCTTAAATTTGGTATTTTCCATGGCCTTTCATATGCATTCCAAATTTCTTGGGATTCATCCCCGCTATCTCCTTTGATCATCCGCTGAAACAGTGCATCAGCCTGATGATAGATCACATGAACAACTGGAAATCAAGACAATCTGTCAGAATTCTGATGTGCCGCTCCAGCCCTGTGGATATTTTCAAAATTGTAGGTTTGCAGTTTTAAAGCTCACCAGGCCAAAAGGCCCTCTGGTTCCTTCAGGTTATGAAGCCAGCTCAGGGATGAGTGGTCAGATATGACTTTAAAGTGCATTCCATGTATGTAGACTCAAAAGTATTTACAGGCATGGATGACTGCCAGAACTTTTCTCTGTAACAATATAGTCTCTTTCCACTGGCAACAGTGTTCTGCTCACGTAGGCTACTGGATGTTCATCCCCATTGTCATCTAATTGACTTAGAATGGCTCCAATCGCCATTAATGAGGCATCCGCTTGAATTATGAATTCCCAACTAAAATTTGGATATTTCAACACTGGGCTGCTCATGAGATATTTTTGGAGTTTATCAAACGACTTCTGGGCCTCTTCATTCCAAACAAACACTTTTTCAGATCCTCTAGTAGGTGAAATAAAGGTTCAGCGATTCCAGCACAAATCTCTGATGAATTGGTGATAGTACCCGACCATTCCTAAAAAGACTTGAATATCCCAAACACTTTTTGGGATTAACATCCACTTGATAGCTTCTATTTTCATGGGTTGCGGTTGTAATCCATTAGAGTTTATAACAAACCCTAAGTATTAGAGCTCTTTTTGAAAAAATGGCATTTTCTCAGCTAAATTTTTAGATTTGCCGTTGCCAACCGCTTGAAAATTTCCTCCAGATGCTCCAAATGTTCTGTGAAGGTCCTGCTGAAGACGTTGATATCGTCTAAGTATAATAGTATGCAGGATAGCTTTAGGTCACTAATTATTGAATCCATAGCATGCTGAAAAGTCGCCGGCACATTGCATAAATCTTGGGGCATTCTGGTCGGCTGGTATAGTCCTTGTGTGGTAATTATTGCATATTTTTCCTGATCTTCTTTTGGAAAGTCTATTTGTTAATAGCTCAAAATCAGGTCTATAGCCAAAAAGTATTTTGCCTCCCCCAGGTGATCAAGTATGTTGTCAATTTGGGGCAGCGGATAGGAGTCTTTTTTAGTGATCTTGTTTAGCTGGTGATATTCAATCACTACTCAATTTGATCCATCCTTCTTTTTTACCAAAAGAATTGGACTTGCCCATGGGCTCAATGACAGAACAAGTAACCCATGTTCCCCTAAATTGATTATTTCATTGCTGACCTCTGCTTCCACTGCTCTTGACCTACAAACAGGTCTCATTCTTATCGTGGATATTCCCCAGTATTAACTTTGTAGAGTACGTTTTTTGCACATCCTAAGCCATGATCATTCTGAGCGAATATCTCCTGATATTTTCAAATAATTGGAGCACATCCTCCTGCTGATTCTCAGTCAGATTGGCTAGCTGCTCACAATCCACTAATATGTTGACACTTTCAGTAACTTCCGCCACCAATCCCATTTCAGAAAACAATTTAAATTTATGAAAAGCGTATAGCTCTGCCATCAGGAGAAAATGCAGAAATGCAATGGTCTGATTTTTTTAATTTTCATTGGCGTCTCTCCCAGATTGGCTACTAGTACTCATATTTCTTTGTGACCTGGCATTAAGATTCCCTGGCGCAACCCACAGTTCAATCCTCAATTTTTCCCAGGGGTTGATGATTTCCCCATATAGCTTTTCTGGAAGTTCTATTGTTAACCTGGTGTTAACTATAATTTGAGCCCTGGTGGAATAGTGTTTGCTGCGCTCATCATTAGAGGCATCTGATGATTCTCCATAATTTCTATTAGCATTGGTTTCCGTTTTCATCTAACTAGTTTATAGCGAATGGGCATAATACCATCACTATAAATTAAATTGACAAAATTATTCCTTTTTTGTCAACGGAATTTCTCCCTTCCACAGGTAAACCAAAGGCAACTTCTGCCCCAATATCATCAGGGTGTTTTCTTTAAGATCACATTTCACCCCATACTCTCTAAGAACTCTGTCCTGATAAATGTATCATAGTTTGGATTGTCCAGCACTATGGCGGGAGCTGACACTATCAGTGATCCAATTCAAAGTGGTAGTGCACTGTAAGCTCCACATGAGATGGTAATTTCTGGTCCAGCCATTCCATACTCTTTTTGGTGCTCTAAATCTGGTGAGATTTTTATACATTTCACTAATTTGGTGGAAACGATGTTGATTGGCGCTCCACTATTAATTATGGCTCGGACTCTTATCCTATTGACTAGAATATTGAAATAGGTGCACTCCAAGTACTGCAATATAGTATTTACTAAATGGATAGCATCCTTATTCACCAAATCAAGTGTGTGGATTATTTGAGCAGATAAATCAGGGAATGATTCCTAGATTGCACTGATAGGTAAAGAAACGTTTGCCTCATCCAACTTCGTTCTGATTAAGTCTTCATGGCTTTTGGCAGATCTAACTTTCTCCGCTAACTGTTGTATGTAGGGTTGAGCGACCTCATTAACAATTTAAGATTGATCCCCATTGCTTTGGCTCGAGTTATAGCATTAAAATCCAAGTTAACTCATTGATGGAGTGGATCTGGTGAGTCATCATCCATGATAGGTCAGAGATATCGATTTTCTCATTCATTATGTCAGACAGGACAGGTTTATCAGCAGTACTAGAAAATCCCTGATCTAGACTGCTGGTCCTTTTCCCAAATCTGAATTAGTTTCTTGGGTTTGAACAAGATTAATCTGATCCTTTGGCTTTCTTTCCTGACACTGTAAAATTACATGGCCTGACTTTTCCACATTGGAAACAGCGGATTGGCAATTTGTCCGCTCATTTTTGAACTTCAGGTTTACTTATGAACACACCTTGAATCTCAGATTCTTTAGATGGTTCATCAAATTTGAAATTTTTGAGCCTTCATTTGATTTACTTTTAAAGTGCAATTGGGAGCATCAAACGTAGCTCCAAGCATCTTCAGATGGTCCACCATCTGAGAGGTCGTTGTTTGAGTCACTAGCGCCACCACCATAATCTGATGCAATTCTTGGTAGGGGCAAAGTTCTGACTGAATGGCTATGCATGCATCAAAGTCAGTTAACACATTTTCTTCTACCAATATCTGGGCTTATTTGTAAAACTGGTTGGAAAAACTATCCAGGGTCTCATCTTTGAGGAATTGGATACCCATGAACTCTTGTTTATAATTTGACATCCAAGTAGGGGTTCCAAACTCCAACATAATGGCTGCTTTTGCTTCTGCGTACAACCAATTATCTCCATTGAGGTGAGGTAGCACTAGATTTTGGCAGTCTGTGATAAGGCAGTTTATTATGGTCACCACTTTTTGATGGTTTGCATAGCTGAACATGGTCATTTCAAATAAGCGGAAAAACGCTGGGGCATTATCCCAGTGAAAGGTGGGAAATTTTGGTGTATTTCAAAAATCCGTGGTTGCTCCACTTATAGAAGATCCTAACCCAGCTACCTGAGAAACTATAGGAGTGGCTTCAGGAGTCATTTCTGACACACCAGCGAATGGTTTAGCATATTTTGGGGCGGAGAGGTCTTCCTGATTGGCATTTCACATGCCTTTGCTTTGGCCTCATTCACCTCAAATTGTTCACAATCACTATTGTGTTTTTCCAATTTCACAATAAGCTTGTTCATTTTCTTCATCTTCTCATGGAACTGCCGGATGCATTCTAGATCTGCTTCCCATTTGGTTTTCTGAAATAGAGTTTCATTGTTGAGTTCACCCTCTTTCCATTTCAAAGAGGCAACTTTCCACACAGGTCGTTATTCACTATTCCTAATTGTTCAAGTGTCTCCTCCGCCTTGATCATATGCTTTTTTTAAGATACTAACATTGGCTTGAGATGCTGACTGAGCACATTTTGATTGGCGGCCTGTAGTTCTGCCCAAAGCTTCTAAAGCTCTTCCTTATAAGACATCGTTATTTAAATTGGCTTTTGACAACTCAACTACCCCCTGTAGTGAGCACCAATGTTAAAATCTTGACCCTGGATGGTTAGTTGCTTGCTTCTGGCCCTATATATCAACTGCACAGATTTGTGGATCTTGCGTTGATTATTTGATGGAAACTAATAGACTGGGGCAATAATAGTTTGAAGACTATTAATATTGTTGATTGCCCAAATGCCACGTTGAGAGCATTGTCCAACGCTAGACAAGTACTTTTTCGTCTTGAAGATGCTCCTGTACTGGTAGGGAAAACTTTCCCTATTCCCTTCTTGCAGAGCCAAGCGGAGAGTTTGATATAACCAACTTAAAAATATCTGATTCTTGCACTTTTCTCTTAAGAGTAATGTTTAAACAACTAATTTTAAATCAACTAATTTATTATCAGTTTAATTCTGCTTTTATTAGGCAATTTTAGGGGTTTTATAGTTAGAATTAGCACACAACTTTTCAGCTGTCCGCTGGGAATTATTTGTGCTCCTATACTGGTTTGACCCTCAGTGTTAGGCACCAAATCTCATTGGGTACCGTTGTCTTGGGTTTCTTAGGCAGCGTAATCCTTGGGTGATTGGCAGACCAAACAATTGGTATTAGGGACTCAAAACCAATTGTTTCAGATGATGATTATTCTACTCTTCCTATGGCGTTCAAACGTCTTGGTAGTTTCTGATGACTCCAATCTGTTCCACTCTGAAAGATCATACAATTTGAATATTGAGTGTTATTCCCATATCGAATTATTGTTTAACTTCGTTGGGGATGATGCCCAACAAAATTCTCATCTGTCAGCAGCCTCAAATATCATCAGGGATGATGCCCAATGATAATTTCATTAGTTGGCGGCCTCAAATATCATCAGGGATGATGCTCAACAATAATCCCAAAAATCAGCCACTGTTGCTGATCCTATATGTTTATAATTTAATTATCAAATCTTATTTTGGTTAAAAGGTTAGATTATGTGGTCATTTTCATTCCAATAATTTTTTATCACAATTTTTGTACCTGAAATTCTCCCAATTTTAGAGGATTTTGCCATTTTAAATCCTAAGAAAAGGTTTCAGTCATATTTGTAAAAGGGCTGAACTGAGGTGGTAAAATATCTTTTGATATTTTGTGCTGGAATGTGGTCAGGAGATTCCTTGAGGTATAAATACCGTCGCCTGGCCTAATGACCAGTATTGAATAAATAGCTTATAATAAAAGTTGTATTATTTTATCCTCTTCTTGGTTTTTGCATAGTCTTACCTTTGGAGATATGTCAGCAAGCTGAAAGCGCAGCTTGTATTGAAATCTGCCTTGGAAGAAGATCCCAAATATGTTGGGAAATTACGCTTAGAATTGACCATAAGTGTTAGGGCTATATTGATAGGCCTAGTGAGTTTCCAAATGGTAATTATACTTTAAGCCACTAGTCATATCAAGGATCATCTGGTGGAACTTCAACCTGAATGAGCGTGCAGAATATTATTTTCAAGCGAAAAAACCTTGGATTCTGACAACTGGTGCTCACTCAAAACTGGTTAGACTTTCCAAAATGGATTCCAGTAACCAATTCCTGGCTGATTTGGCCAGATGAACAAGCGACATCAAGACGGAAACTACTGACAAGGCCATCTTGGATTATTTTCCATGTCACCAAGGCTCCAAAGCTGGTGCCTCCTACACCCAAAATCTTGTCAAAGAGGGGAGCATACGCAGCTAAACCAGACTTCCAAATAATGATGAGGATGATGCCTTAAACAATAAGGAATCTTCAAAAATTTGGATGGTTGTGTCAGATTGCTGGCCAGAAACACTGTAATAACTCAGGAAATTTTGGAACTCAGAATTCAATTATCAACTGCAAATTCCCTAATAGATAGTATGGGCAAAAACATTAAAAGCATAACGTCCAACCAAGATTTACTTGAAGAAAAGCATGCCAACTTCAAAAAACAAAGTGGCCGATGCTCACCCAGCTATGACAAAAGAAAAAGCTCTGTCCATTCTGCCAAAAATCAGTTTGGAAAAACTAAGGGCTGAATTTATGCATCAGAATCCAGTAGTTCATAGAAATACTATGAAACTGAATCATCAGAAATTGACACCAATGCAGAAACTGATATTTTGAACATCTGTTCTATGCTTAGCATCCTGGCTGCAATCCTGACTCCAGATACTTCCCAATGGGAAAGAGGGCCAATTATGAGCGATGATACACCAAGGCATTCAAGAAGAAGTACAACCCCTGTGCCTGAAACAGGACAAGATGACTTCAAACCATTGAATTTACCAAAATTTGATAAGGATGGAAACGTTCACTCTTTTTTTAGTACTAGATGGTCCCAACTGGAAACGTTCACTCTTTCCTCAAGTTATTTAAAAAAGCAATGAGAGGAGCATCAGACCATGCAAAAGGATTGTCACTGATTAACTCATTTGATGCCCATAGCTGTGACCTTGTTATGCCCTATTTGGGTAACGATTGGTCCTATATGGATGCCAAAATTGTAATAACAAAACAGTTTGGAGGCCTGAGAAACTAGAAAACCCAAAAAAGAGAGCTTCTTAATATTGAATTCAAACAGAATGAAACTATTAAAGACTTTGCGGATAGAACTTTCCATGAGGCACAAGTTCTGTGTGGGTGCAATGCAATAGATAAGTTTGACGCTAAGATTGCATTGGAGCACGTGATTATGCCCTTCCGTGAACTGCACAATGTCATGTTGCCTGCATTCAATGGAAGCTTGGAAATCCAAGAGCTTACCAATTACTTAATAAGCTGTTCCTGTAATTTCAATAACCCTAATTGGGCCAAAGATCAGCAAAAATCAATTTTTGGGCTCAAAAAGCAACACTATGTCTGACTATGGTGAAAAATACCAAAATACAAAACAAAAATTCGAGCAAAAGCAGCAAACAGGGCCGATTACATGCCACAAATGTGAACAACAAAGGTATTTTGTTAGACAATGCTACAGAAGGTCCAGCAAAAATCCTGAAGTCAACTTTGCTTTAGAAATCAACAGTGACAGTGAGGTGGGAAAAGAGCAGGTAGAATAGAGGCGGAATGCTTTAACTCCACCAATTTTCAAACCATTCCACCTGACCCTGGTGAGCTTTTTAGGGCCAAAGATGTTGCTGAAAATAACCATATCGAGGCTAGTAATGTCATGATGGTCACTACTTGGGCCACAGCAAAATCAACTAAACCCTTAAAATAACCAAAGAAGCCTGATCAGAGGTATCAAAACCTTACACAAAGCAAATTATTGATCAGGGATTGGACCTACAGCCCAGATGTTCAACTGACCTATCTGTCACAATTCTGATATGACTTGATAATTGAGGGACAGCTAGGGTGGAATCCGCCAAAAATGATATAAATTATGTTTATTTGATGCTTTGAGACAAGGCGATATTGGGATATAATGGGTTTTTATTGGATCGCCTCTATATAAGGCGATAAGGCGATGTCAACATTCAACAAATAAAAAGTAAATTGCCTACAATTAGGGTGATAGAGGATTAAAGAATAACAAGCCAAATCCGAGGAGAATTGGCAGAATAGAATAGCCCAAGCCATGAGAGCAGTATCACCTGAAGCCGCTGTAAATAAGTGATATGGGTGATTGAGAGAGGTAGGTTGTTAATAGTAGAGAAAAACGGGACAGCAAAAGGTTGCTGTATTTGCTAAAAATAAATAAATAATCGTTTGGGGCAATTGCTCCTATTTTTTAAGTATATTTTCAAGTTTGTCTGAAGGACTGACGATCCCAACATTGTCTGTCTATTGCTCAGTGGGTTTGACCTGTATGAACAACATGACGGATCTTAAAAATACCATCTGATCTACAACAGTGGTGCTCACTACAGGGGGCCCATTGATCAGCCACCTAACAATCCAGAACACCAGTTGCCAGTCATGCCTTACACAAGCTGTGTTGCTGGGGAATCTTCACAGAACACTACACCAGCTGGATATGAGGAACTCAAACTTACCTTAAACACGGTGCTAAAAAAATCAAGATGAGATTCTTCAAGAACGAGATGCTGTCTTGCACCAACTTGATAGTACATTTAACCAAATGCAAATTTTGGGACAACAAAACAAAGAACTCGCCAACTAATAGAATGATACCACCAAACGGCTGCAGTGCGCAGAACAAAGATTGTCCAATACCTCTCAGTCTTCTCACTGGGACAAGGATGACCATCAAGAGGGGGCATCATATGAGGAAGAATATGACGCTGGCCGGAGCTACTATACCCAGTATGGTAGTACCGGATACAAATATGAGTCAGAATGACACTTCCCTCAAGTAATGGCGGTACATGCATGGCAGAAGGTCACACTAACCCTGAAGCGGCGGACATCCCAATTTTCTCTGATCCAGCTCCTCATCAAGAAACTGTTTTTGGATCTTGACTCATTCCTCAGTATGGCCCAAACTCCCATGATTGGGATGAGGAGGTTAATATCAAAAAATTACCTCCATTTGATCGCAATGGGAACATTCACGAGTTCTTCAAATGGTTTGAGTTTGCAGTGTAAGGAGCGTCTGATAGATGGAAGGCTAAGTTGTTAATATCTGCCTTGGATGTCAGAAGCGTCTATCAGGTCACCTGTTACCTCCCAAGTAGCTCTGTCACCTATAAGGATGTGAAGGATACCATACTCCGCCTGTTTGGGGGTACTTTAAAGATGTCACAGCAAAAAGCAGAATTTTTAATGATTGGATTCCATTAAAATGACACTCTCTTGAGTTTGCTGATTGATTCTTAACAGAAGCCCATGTGCTGATTGGAGCAGGATACTTAGCGGAAGCTGACGTGTGCATTGCCATGACCTCTGCAGTGAAGCCATATTCGAGCTTCATAATGTCATTTCGCCACTTCTGGATGATGACATACCTCTGCTCAAGATTGTACAGTTTTTGCGTTGTGTATCCCCTAACTTTCCGCCGCTGAATATGGAATGGAAGACTACCGCTGCCACTGCACCCTCTTATTCAGGAGAATACGCTTGTCTAACTCCAGCTCCAGTTAGTAATCCTTGGCCTTTCTATAACTCTGCGCATCACCCTCAGCCAAATTATAATCAACAGTTCTATCAGAAACAATGGACTGGCCATAAAACCTGTCAGCAACCCAGTTATTGGCCAGTACCTAGATATGCTGACTGTCAACAATCAGCTTACTGACCTGGGGCTAATTTCGCTGAATGACCCCAAGCTTTCTGGTCTGGACCCTCTTATGATAATCAAGGATGTGGCTCTTATGGGGTGAACTGCTATGAATGCGGTCACCCTGGTCATTTGGCAAAATACTGCAATAACCGCCGTGTGAACTACATACATCAAGGTCATTACTATCAGGGAAAAGATGGAGTGGAGTAGAGACAGGACCCTCTACCTCCGCGATACCAACTCAAAACGTCCCCAAATCAATAGTAGTATACCCTGCGGAAATTCCTCAGTATGATGATGGACTTCTATATCAGCAGCCAGTTGGAGGAGTAAACGTAGTAACCCAAGCTCAAGCCAAGTTGGCGGTGGAAGAAGAGACCCCCAAACAACCAAAGCCATATGCCTGTCAAATGCTTGATCAAGCTTCCTTGGACAAACTTGATTCTGCTGCAGTTTCACCAACTCTGAATGGAGTAAACGTCGCCCTTCCAGTAGATGCCATTGTTAAAGAATACCCCCAAGTCGGTGAAGGGATAATGAGATTCTTGAAAAAAGAGAGCCCGTAAATGTTCACATATTAAACAGTCGATATTCTTCTTATTCTGTGTGTACATACTGTGATATTTTTGTAGTGCAAAATAGAGTTCACGCTATAATAGATACTGGTGCTCCAGTCAACATAGTTTTCACTAAATTGATGTCAAAGTTGACGTTAAACCTGATGTGAACAATCAAATGGTGTACAAAACTGCTAGAACATTAAGCACTATCTCTGAGGGGGTTTACAGTGCGCTACCACTGCAATTTGGGTCCATTGACATTGTAGCCCTGGCAATTGTGCTGCCAAACGAAAACTATGACCTGTTAATTGGAACCACTTTCCTGAACCGTTTTTAGCTGTTGTCAATATGAAAAAGGAGACCCTCGCCATTCTGGGTCAGCGGATCCCAATTTACTTTACCACTAGCAGAGTACCAAAGGATCCAGTGCATATGAGCCATATCAACCTTGCCTATAGTGACAGGGTGATTCCAGTTCGCTATCACTGACTAAAGCGCAAAACTCGGCCCCTTCCCCAGCAGATATATGAATATCAAGGGATACCTCTTCAAGCGGCAGGGCCCATATCTATACCTTCTGGCCATCAAGTCCTAGTGAATTCTGAGTTAGAGGTGGAAGTGCCTAGTGGATTATATGGGAAAGCCATTGGGCTCTATCATCAAACACAGTTTGAGTCGCATGTGGCTCCAAGAATTATACTTCCAGGACATGGGGAGATTAAGGTTTTGTTACCAAAACTCCAGAGCGAACCAATGCAAATCCACCGACACCAAATTGTAGTGTATTTACATCTGATCCCAATAGACAAGGTCCATCAGGTTCATGATTTTGGATCATTTAGATGAATTTGGTCTACCAGCCAAGACACCTGCCAATGTACTAACAGTGGTACCGCGGAGTAATTTAATAGGACTTCAAAAGAACAAAAAGACCAAGCAATAGCTTTATTTCAGAAGTATAAGGGGATTTTCGCTGTTGACAATCATGGCTTAGGGTGTGCTCAGGGGTGGTTCATTGAGTAGACACAGGAGATCATCCTCCTATTAGGTTTTGGATGATCTGCTGATTGTGGGCAGTGGAAGATGTTGTCACTGACAAAATCAACAAGTTGCTAGAGCAAGGGATGCTTGAACCATCCAAAAGCCCATGGTCTTCACCTGTTCTAATTGTAAAAAAGAAGGATGGCACCAACCGTGTAGTAATAGACTACTGGAAGCTCAATAGTATTACAAATTAGGATTCATACCCTTTGACAAGAATTGACAATGCTTTGGACCAATTAGGGGGAGCCCATTATTTTTCTGCAATAGACTTGATATCAGGTTACTGGCAAATCAAGTTACCCCTGTCATGGAAACGGCAGAAGAAGTTTAGACCAGCCTGCCAGTCAGAATGCATAATCATCCAAAAAGCAAGCCAGAATTCCAGAGGCATTGCCGACTGAACAACTTGATATGAAGCCAGGCATTGGGAAATGACAAATTATTGGTGCAGCATGACCGTGAGTATGATCCCAACGATGAACCACAATGAACCCACTCCTGACCCAGGGGTTCTTGCTGCAGGGGGTGAGATCACCGAGATAGTTTTAATGAGTTCCTTGGCATATGGGGTCATTTCAAATGGGGTGGTAAGGAGATGGATTCTCTCTTGAAATTAAAGGATGTATGACCACAAGATGCCTGTGTACTGGTACCAGAAGTTCGCGATAACAGAGTTGTAGTGCCAAAAATATTGGACTCGCTGAATCCAATCAATGACAAAGGGGGCCATAGTGACCAAGAGTACTGGTAGAGCCCATCTGGTATACGGACTGACAGGCCACCAGGGAAACGCCATCAGGGATGAGGTCAGAAGGAATAATACAAAAAATTTGGTTTGGTTTTTTGGCAAAAATTTTTATTGAAGGAAAAGGAAGAGAATTGACCAACAATTTTCTCAGTGCTATGCAACTGATTAAATAGTGGTCAATTGGGGTAGTGACAAGCTGAGATTGGGACCCTCAATTTTGACTTAACCAGCGAATTATTTGGGAATGGTCTGGTTTGTTCCTTGGGAACTGACATTGAAAAATTTGGCAGCAGGCCAAGTCGCTGTCAGTTTGACCTCTAAACGTCCGAAATAAGGCTCAGCTACATTTCCAATGGTTGGCATGACAGCATTTGGCCCAACAAGCAACAGGAATCCCCCAAGGCCACCCCATGTAGTGGTGGGCCCATTTGGTTGGGAACGGGTTCAGGATGCCCAACCTGCCCACAATTGGTTGCTGGGCCATTTGTTCAGTCAGTGGCATCACATCAGCTGCAACACCCAAATTGCTGACAGGGGGCTTCGAACCCTTGTTGATGGCACCTGATGCTATAGCCTGATCATCAAGAATGATCACCAACGACTTTGGAAGGAAGGTGATTTATTCAATTGACATATAATCTTATTGGAACTGTCAGGCATTCCAGCCAATACCTCAGTCTTCATGCCTTTCTGGCCATTTGAGATCTGAGCATCATCCAGATTTCCCCCCCCAAATTAGATCTGACTGATTTCAATTTGACAATTTTAGTGCAGATTTTTCTAATTCCCCATAACAGTCCTGCTGAGGTGAGTGTGGGTACTGGGGGTGGGATCCAAAGCAGAAGAGCTGTTACCCACCGCTTGTCTACTATGTGAGTGAGATCGCCCTGAGTAACGAGAGGTACCACCATCCTCTTTGGTGTCTTCTTACTCAGGAATGGGAAAATTGGCCCGATCAACCACCAGGGGATGTTCCCCAGGACTTACAACCCCAGCGGAAAAAGAAAAATGTGCTGTAATTACCTACAAAGGTTTTCCAACTGACCCAGATGCTTCAAGGGCTGTGCAATGCCCCAGCTATGTTTCAGCGAGCCATGGATACTATTCTTGGTGACCTGAAACTGTCATGCATCCTTGTATACCTCAATGATATTAATGTTTTCGCTCAAACCTTTTCAGAGAATCTTGACCACCTAAAAGCAGTATTCCACCAGCTGGATGAAGCGAACATTAAAATTAAACCTTGAAAATGTAGCTACTCAAAGATCAGTTGTAATACCTGAAGTTTATGGTAGACCCTAAAGGGCTGAAACCACAGCTGGCTAAGGTGGAGGCCATCAGCAAAATGACTACTCCCAATAGTAAGCATGATATACAGGTTTTTTGGGAATGGTCATTTACTACTGGCGCTTTACCCTAATTTTAGCTGTATTGGGGGGACACTATCTGAGTTGTTAAAAAAGGACATTGTGTTTGAATGGATGGAACGTCGTCAATCTTCCTTTGATACACTCTGTACGGCATTGATCAGCGCGCCTGTGTTACAATATCTGAACTTCGATCAGGAGTTTATCATTCAGATGGATGCATCCCTCTCCACTGTTGGGGCTGTACTTTCTCAGAAAGATGATGAGGGAGAGGAACATCGGGTAGCATACTGTAGTCAAAGTCTGAACTGTCACAAGCATAACTATACTGTGACTGAGAGGGAGTGCTTAGCAGTGATCTACGCATATATGCAATTCAGAGTCTATCTATATGGGGTAAAGGTTAAAGTCGTAACAGATCACGCATCATTACACCAGTTGCAGAACCTCAAAGAACCTGAAGGCCGTTTGGCTCAATGGGCTCTTAAGTTGCAGGCTTATGCTTTCATGATTCTCCATTGGCCAGGAGTAAATCATCAGAACGCTGACTGTTTATATTGATTACCAACTATTTTGGTAACAGCAGACCTCAGCGACGTGATGTATGATAAGATGCTCAGCAGAAATTATGATGATGAACTGCCCCAAGTGGTCAAAGTGTTAAATGAGATGTGAATGAATACCTTCCAATGGAATGAACTATACAAGTGGATCGGCGATTCTACAGTGACTTTTCTGCACCCCTCAGCACAACTGGGAATCATTATGAGCGTGCACAAGGCAGTCAGGCATGGTGGAGTTGTAAGACTATGGAGTTGTTATGCCCCCAGTAATATTGGGAAAATATGAGCTTTGATGTGCTCGAAACTATTTCCTGTTGCCATCAGTGCCAAGTCAAGAAAACAATTCCACCATATGATGTCATATCAGTTAGTGAAACCACATTTCACTTGGCACATGGTGTCCCTTGATGTCATTGGCCCCTTGCCAACAGGAGCCAACTGGTGAAGTACATTCTTGTGGCTATTGACCACTTGACCTGGTGGGTTGAAGCAAGGGCAATATGATACTTGGGGTGGTTACTGTGGCCAGGTTCATGATGGAATGCAGTATTCAGCGACATGGCTGCCCTCAGTTTATTCTCACTGACAACGGAACCAACTTCACCTCACAAATCCTACCCAAACTAAATGAGCTTATGGGAATACGTGGGGTTCTGATGACCCTATATCACCCTGAATCCAATGGAATAGTCAAACGGGTGAGTGGAACTCTGGTGAACATACTACAGAAATCAGTAACGGATTGACCTTCCAATTGGAGCTCTCTCCTTTTACACTGCCATGTTCACCTATAACATTAGTTACCATTCCTCCACAGGGAAGAGTCCCTTCCTACTACTATACGGCTGACACCCAGCTCTTCTGGCATAACTTTATTCATGTGTAGAAGACACTGGTGGACTGGAACCCCACCGCTATTTGACTAACCTTGCAAACATTCTGATCAAACTGCAAACTGAAGCATATTCCTTCAGCTTAGCCAAGAAGATCAGGAATCAGGCTGCTGATCAGGAACATCAATGCAGGCTGGCGCCATTCAAGGAAGGCAATATGATTCTTTTCCATGACCAACATGGATTTGGGTGGAAACATAATCTGGCTAGTATTTGGACTGGTCTGTTCAAAGTTATAGAGAAAACTGGAGTCAACGCATATACCATCAAAGATCCTACAAGTGGTCAGATCATTAACCAAGTACACGCAAAGCTCCTCTGACCTTACAAAAAATAGGATCTTATCATCCAGTCAAGGAGGGGGTAATGTTGCAATTCCAATATGACTGGACGATAATCATGGGACAGCTAGTATTAATCCGCCGAAAATGATATCAGTTATGATTATTTGAGTGCCTCAAGACAAGGCAATATTGGGATATAATGGGTTTTAATTGGATTGCCTCTATATAAGGCGATATTGACATTCAACAAATACAAAGCAAATCGCCTACAATTAGGGTGATAGAGTATTAAGAATAACAAGCCAAATTTGAGGAGAATCGGCAGAATAGAATAGCCCAAGCCATGAGAGCAGTATCGCCTGAAGCGCTGTATAAAAGCGAGATGGGTGATTGGGAGAGGTAGGTTGTTGATAGTAGAGAAAAAATGGGTTAGTGAAAGGTCGCTGTATTTGCTAAAAATAAATAAAGAATCGTTTGAGGCAATTGCTCCTATTTTTTAAGTATATTTTCAAGTGTGTCTGAAGGACCAACGATCCCCACATCATCTGTCTGTTGCTCAGTGGGTTCAACCTGTACTAACAACATGACAGATCCTAACGATACCATCCAAATTTACAACACTACCTAAGCTTAACAATGTTTAGGTAGCTATTCCCATGAAGACCCTAGCAGATAACTTCCCATATATTTTCTCAAGCCTGAAATCACACCTGGAATCGAGCAACAGTCACAGCATTCATACAATAAATACCTCTGAAAACTACTCTGAATGTAATTATGTGGATATAGCAGTGAACAGGGTGTGAGTTAGGGCCATTGTTGATAGTGGTGCTCTTATCAATATAGTCAGTGAAAAGTTGGTTAGAAAACTGAAAATTGCACCCAATGTTGCCCACTGTCAGGAATATGGAACCGCTGGAGCACATATAACTAAATCGCTGGGCGCCTACAGTACCCTACCACTCAGATTCAGATCTATTGTAGTAACAGCACCTGCTATAGTATAGCTGAATACAAACTATGATATCCTAATCAGGACTTATTTCCTAATAAGATATGGAGTTAATACTAATCATAAGGAAAATATTCTCTCCATTCTTGGCCAGACCATTCCAATTTACAATAACCATGATAAGGCAGTTGAGAAAAAGAAGTCCAGCCTTATTTATAAATTTGGCCTACAAAGATGGAGTCATCCCAATTGAGTATTCTAAAGCTCGATCAAAGATAAATCCACTACCCACACAGATTAATGAGTCCAATGGAATTCCACTTTGATCAAATCAGAGCATCACTATAGCATCTGAAGAATAAGCAATCGTCCCAATGGAACTAACAATTAATATCCTGGAAGGACTTTATGTGAAATATATCAACCATGGTCTAAATCTTGATTTTGAACCATACATTTCCCCTGGTATTATCATTCTGTGCCATGGAGAAATACATATCTTATGTGCAAACCTGAAAAATCAGCCCATCTCCATTAGACGACATCAAACAGTTGCTTTTCTGCATCTGAGCCCTACCACAGAAAGTCACTCATTCCATATGTTTGAAAATTTTGTCAAATTAAAGCTCCCCAATAAGGACCAACTCAGCATAATTAATGTTGTCCCAATGGCCTAACTAAGTAACCTGATCAATTCTGAGAAAGGCCAAGCTCAGGAGTTATTCTCTAGATATTATGAAATATTCGCGCAAGATGATTTTGACTTGGGATGTGCTAATGGTGTCACCCATAAAATAGATACTGGAGATCATAAACCTATTCAATTACACCCAATTAGATGCTTTAAATCATCAGATGAAGCAGTATCCAAGGAGATTAAGGAACTCCTCAATCACGGCATGTATTCTCTTCAAAAAGTCCATGGGCAGCACCAATTTTAATATTAAATAAAAAGGATGGAAGCAACCAAGTAGTCATTGATTATCAGAAGTTAAACAACATCACAAAGAAGGACTCATACCCACTGCCATGAATTGATGACACCTTGGATAGGCTAGGGGGAGCGAAGTTCTTCTTGGCAATGGACCTTATTGGAAGATGTTGGCAATAGATCTTCCCAAAGAGAGCACAAGAAAATGTGCAAATATAACCCAAGAGGGCCTATTCCAGCCGAAGAGAATGCCTCAAGGGCTCTTCAATGCCCTGCTACATTCCAATGAGCAATGGACACGATCCTGGGAGATTTAATCTTGTCATGTGTACTAGTGTACCTTGATGATATCAAAGTTCTCAGCTGCACTTTTGACGACCACCTGGAACACTTAGAGGAGGTTTTCAGAAGTCTAGCTGATGCAAACTTAAAAATCAAGCCCAGAAAATGTCAGTTTTTAAAGGCCAACTGGAATACCTCGGATTTGTGATTGATAAAGTGGGTCTTTGGCCCTAACCCTCTAAGCTGGATGCCATTTCCAAAATGAAATGGCCCAAATCCAATCGTGATATTCAAGTATTCCTAGCCATGATTGGGTACTATTGCCAATTTATCACTGAATTCGCACAACTTGGAGAGCTGCTTTTCTATCTGCTTAAGGATATGGTCCCATTTGACTAAACTCCAGCTTGCCAAGTTGCATTTGGATAACTCTGATCGGCCCTACTGATCACGCCTGTTCTTTGATACCCAGACTTTGATCGCAAATTTATCCTCCAAACCGATGCATCCCAAACAGCAGTGGGGGCAATTTTATCCCAAGTTGGAGAAGACAGTGAAGAACATCCAGTTGCCTTCACTAGTCAGACCTTAAACATTCACTTAAGGAACTACACGGTGATGGAATGAGAATGCTTAGCCATCATATATGCTTGCAAGAAATTATGGGTCTATCTTCATGGCACTCATTTCAAAGTTGTTACCAATCATGCTTCCCTAAGATGGTTAAACAACTTAAGAGAAAAGGAGGGCCAATTAGCCCACCGGGCGATGAAGCTTCAAGCTTATGACTACACCTTTGAGCATAAAGCTGGGGCAAAAAACCAAAACGCTGGCTGTCTAACCTGACTACACACCATTGCAAAACTTAGTCAGGCCGCCGATGAGTTGTTTATTAAAATGATTAGTAAAAAATATCAAGATGATCCTGAATCTGTCCAAAATATATTATCAGATCTACAAAAAAATACAACCATCAAAAATGGGATGCTTTACAAGATCACTGAGGATAAAAAGTATATTTTCCCAATACCATCGGCCCAAACAGACCTAATAATGGCAGCGCATTAAACCATATGGCATGGCAGATTCAAGAAAATGAAAGAGCATATGAAGCAATTCTACTACTGGGAGTCAATGTATTTTATACATCCAAAAAAAACTAGAATGCTGTGCAGAGTGCCACAGCAAAAAACCATTCCAAAAAATCACATCATATCAGCTTGTTTGGCCCAACTTTGCCTGGCATGCTGTATCTATCAACGTTGTTGGCCCACTTCCAACAAGCAATACAAAGACCAAGTACATAATTGGAGTCATCGACCACTTGACCAAATGTTTTGAGGCCAAGGCCATTCAGGAAGCTGGAGCAGCAACCATTGCCAAGTTCGTACTTCAAAACATCATCCACAAACATGGATGCCTCCAGGTTATTCTGACCAATAATGGAACCAACCTTAACACCCAATCTTGCTAAGCTCAACCAACTAATGGGAGTATAAGGTGTGCTCTCTACTCCCTATCACCCCCAAAACTAATGGGACTGTTGAGTGCGCTAATAGGACGTTGATGAACAATACCCAGAAATTAACCTCAGCCAAACCATCTGAATGGAGTGCTTATCTAAGTTTGGCAGTATTCACCTACAATATCTCCTACCATTCATCAACCAGGATGTCTCCATTTCAAGTATTATATAGTAGACACCCACCCTACAAACGCTGCTATATTCAGTCCTAGAGGATCTTGGAAAAAATACTTATCCTCAGTACATCAAGAAGCTTGCAGATGCTTTAATCAAACTACAAGCTCAAGCCTTCAACAACAGTTTTGCCAAGAAAAAGGCCCAACATCAAAAGGACTTAGAGAATTGCTACACACTGGCTGAATTTGAAGTTAATGACAAAAGTTCTATTTTGCAACACCCACGGATTGGGCCAAATGCAAAAGTTAGATCGCATCTGGGTCAGGCATTTGAAGTGATTGAGAAAACATTTAAGTTCATATACACAGTCAAGGATATTAGGACTGGCCTTATGTACAACTGAGTCCATGCAAAAATCCTATAAAAGATTTAATAAGCAGTCCAATTAAGAAAAGAAAAAGTTGAAAAAACACACAAAAAACACAAAAACAATACATAAACAATAAAAATACGTATTTATATAATATTTTTATTATAATTAATGTTTTTTTTGAACTTGAGGTTGGGGAGAAGATCCAACTCAGATTTTACAGGCATTTGGGCTATCATACTTCAGACTTATTGGGTGCTTGGGACAAAGTTACCAAATAGAAAAAACAACTCCGTGATCATCAGGCGTTTGGGCCGATGATAATGAACCAACATGGGCTAATCAGGAATATTAGGGCTTATGTTTGAGTCAAGGGAGGGGAAATAGATTCTGGTGGTTAACTCAAAAATAAACCTTTTGACAACTTTCAGATCAGGCTGATTACCCTTTCAACGCTTGAGCTATCACCTATATTCTTAGCTCAAAGCCTATTGCAATCATACAATTTGGGCCAAACATCTCAATGTCATTTCAAAAAAGTATTTTATCAAAACAATTGGCCCAAATATGCTCACATATAATGGCCAATTTCCTATGCATCAAATATCAGCAATTGGTCCCAAAAATTCAGAAACATAATCAACTTACTTGTAAAAAAAAAATTTTCAGGACTGACCTAAAGTTAACATTTGAAAATCCCATGGACTATCAGATGAACGCAATGTAATCAATTTTCTGCCTTAGGGCAAAATTCATATGTTGATCTGCATAATCAGCACAATAGCACTTGCATGTACCGCCTGAAAGGGAGTACCTAGTGCTATTGAGGGAGAGGCCTGCTGACGTCCTGATTAGGGGTGCGTCATTTACTTCAATTGATTCCAAAATTTCACAGAAAGTGTATTTCGTCAGTAGTATGACAAAACTAAAATCCAGAAGATCCTAGGACAATTTTGCATGCTTTTATCACAATTTTTGTACCTGAAATCCTCCCAATTTTGAGAGTATTTTGCCATTATTAAACCTAAGAAAAGGTTTCAGTTGTATCAGTTCAAGAGCCAAATTGAGGTAGTAAAATAGCTGTTGATTTTTTGTGCTGGAATGTGGTCAGGAGATGTCCTAGAGATATAAATACTGGCGCCTGGATTAATGACCAATATCAGATAAATAGCTTAAAATAAAAGTTGTATTTTATTATCCTCTTTATGGTTTTTGCAGAGTCTTACCTTTGAAAAGTGTTGGCAAGATGAAAGCGCAGCTTGTATTGAAATCTTCCTTGGAAGAAGTTCCCAAATAGATTGGGAAAATTACGCCCAAAATTGGCCAGAAGCGTTGGGGCTATATTAATAGGCCTAGTGGGTTTCCAATGGTAATTATACTGTAAGCCACTGACCATATCAAGGATCATCTGGCGGAACTTAGACCTGAATGATCATGCAGAATATTATTTTTAAGTGAGCGATCCTCAGATTCTGACACGCCTCTTGGCTAAGACACTTATTTCCATTGAGGTGCTGAACAAAAGGCCGCTTTTGAGACTTGAAGTACTTACTTTAACAAAGGCCTATTTTTCGCCACCCTGACTATGGCAAGTCCTTTATGCTGTTCATAGATGCCTCTGATTATGCCATTAAAACTATCTTGACTTAGCTGGATGAGCATGGGGTCAATCATCTTGTTTCCTACTTCAGCAAGATGCTCTGTAAGCTGAACGCAACTACAGCGTTACTGAGAAGGAGCTCATTGCTGTCCTGCTTGTTGTGAAGTATTACCGCCCCTTCTTATATGGACTTCTTTGAATCTGGTTACTGACCACGCATCCTTAAAGTGGTTACAGAATATGAAGGACCCCATGGGACAGTTGGCTTGCTGGGCTTTGAAGCTCCGGCATTATGTCATGATGATATAGTATCAGGCGGTTTTCGCCATATGAACATTGATGGGTTGATGCGGCTGCCTGTCCTCCATTTAGTTAAAAGTGAATCTGAGAGGTTACATGACCTCCTGATAATTCCTGATGCATGGGGGGATGAGGATGAACCTGTACAAAAAAAAACTGGCTCAGCACTCCTGCAACGCAAAGGTGGAGAGTGGAAAGCTATACAAAAAAGTAGGTGTAAATTGGTTGCCCTATCTCCGGCCATCAAAGCGAGTATCTGTCATTTCAGAGTCCCATTTTACTTTAGGGCAATTTGAGGTATGGGAGACTTATAAATGGGTTAAAGAGCTATTACTAGGAGGGCGTCATAAAGACCGTAAATGATGTCCTGGACGCCTGTCTGACCTGCAAAAAGCAATCCAGCTTCAAGACCAGTCTCAACACAAATCACTACTCCTCAACAACTCTTTCACACCATAAGTTTAGACGAACCTGTACCTCTACCCCAGACTACTGAATTAATTGAAATATTTTGGTTGTAATTGATCAGTTCACCAAATGAGTTGAAGCTGTGGCTCTTCCTGCTCAAACTGCCAAGGCCACGGCCACTTTCTTATATCAGTATATCTTTGATCAACATGGTTGACCCCAAGTTTAAATCTGTGATAATGATAAAATTTTTACATCCTGAGTGATGAAGATTATCGCTACCTCCATGTGAACTCAAAATCTCTTTTCTGCCCCTACAACCTCTCAACCAATGGTATCATGGAAAGAGCTAATGGGGCCCCGGTCTCTATATTACAAAAAATGATCACTTCAGACCCCCTTCACTGGGATCTGTACTTACCAAGTGCCCCCATGGCCTATTGTTTAAGTTACGCCAAATCCTCAAAATGTCTCCTTTCCCGTTTTGTATGAATGGGAACCTGGGGTGCCAGCATTATTAGCCAATAATATTTTCTCTGATAGGACTGACCCTGAGCAAGCCATGAAGAAGTTGGCCCAACACATCATTCAGTTACAATCAGAGACTATGTCTAAATTAGCCAAAACTGTCACAAAAGAGGGTCAAGCCGCTAATGAGATCTAATCCACTATACATTCCTTCAAATTATCTGACTTGGTACTCTACTATCACAACCCATATCATGCCTAGAAGGGAAAAACCTTGGTCCATCTGAGAAAGGCCCTTTTGTAGTCACTTATAAGCGAGGGGATGTGTACTCCATCAAATCCCTTGCTACCAGAGTCACTACAAACTGAGTTCAGGGCCAGTTCTTGAGGCTTTATTATCCTCTAACACTCTTGAAGGGGATGATGTTGGACAATTACAAGTCTGATTATGATCTAAGAGTGATTCAGGTTTCAATATAGATAACATCAGCTAAAAACCCTGGTCAATTCTTAGTGGAACACCGTGAATTGGGGTAATACTATTGCCCCCAATCCTCAGTCAAATTACCCTTTAGATAATATCAGGGTTATGCTGAACCTCCAGCAAAATTTGGGGAGTTGTTCCAAGGGTCCTCTCCATCCCCTTGATATCTTAGTACAAACACCTACTCTGCAACCACCTCCCTTCTATAGCCTTGGTGGGGTTAATTATATGAAAATATTTCCTCGTCAAATTATTGGCTGAAATAGATTAAATCACTACCTCACAGATATATCCTACCTGCTATTGACCCTCCATTGGTTGATCTGTCAAAGTGAGGTGAGTCTTAAGAGTCTTGATAGGCTGAAACCTAATAACCCTAATATGGCTATCCCTAAACTAATCCAAAATTTGTGCCCTGACTCACTTTGAGCCTCAATATGTTTATATACTAAGCATTGATATATTAAGATGGTTTGCTTCTTGATCCCTCATGATTACTAAGAAAAAACTCATAAACTCCAACATTTTAGTATAAATTAAAAGATTTTTTATTTTATTTAGTGGTATAATGATCCCCCTAAAATTATTCCAGCATTTGAGAGTACCATATCTCCTGAAAAAATTATTGTTGAAATTTAGATGGGGAAAGCACCAGCAGGCATCAAATTAACCTGAATTTTATTACAAGTTTAAAAACTATATCTGTAGCAACATATTGACTAAATAAGCATAGTATTAATTTAAATTGTCTAGGAATTGAAAGCCTTATTATCCAACCAATTTGACGTTAAATTCCTCATTAGCTGATTGGGGTTTATTTCTTCAGCTTTAGTGGAAAACCCTATGCTGTAGGTAAAAACAGGTAATAATTCCACACTTGGGAATGCAGTAAATAGGTGAAGGCTCATAACATTGGTAGGTCTTTAATCACATTTGGCTAGACTATTATGGGTCCATTTTCAAATAACAGTAATCTCAACAGGTTTGACATCTGACATGAGGTATATTGGCGCCACATTCTCTTATCTGCATCATTGTTTGGTAACAAGCATTCCAAATATCATTTAAGGCCGCATATGCTAAGTTTAGATCACAAGAATTCTCCACTAATTTTTATAATATAGTAAATCATATAGACAGCCTTATTTTCCCAATTGATAGGAATAAAGCTGTTGATTGCTGTAGCATAAAATGCTCTTTCACTATTCTTTGCAGCTTGCCTTCATTTCTAAATAATTCATAATGTAACCAAAATATTACAATGGTATGCACATCTCCTCGATATCCAAGTATTGTTAATATTTCTAAAACATCAGATGATACGATGGTACCATTTTTCAGTAGAGTATAGCTGGAGAGAGATTTCTAAGTGAAAGTGGTCCACTTTGCTCTTATTAGCTTATTTAGTTATCTAATTAAAATTAGTTGTTGTCCTATGGTAATGACATTTTTACAGTGGTAGCTCGGAGTGCCTCTGTAGTAAGTACCACTTTACAGAGTTTCATTATGATTGAGTTGGGATATAAAAGTTTGCATGTTTCAGATATGTCTCTGTTGGATAATCAATATCTTTAATAATGGTCATATTAATACAGCTTCATAAAACAATAGCATATAAATTTTTGTAATAGAATGGATTTATTTACGCACTTTCATAGAATATTGTTTGGAATTTACTTCAAGTCAATTAATCTTTGAGAGCCTAACATAAAAGCACCTTTAATTGGAATAAGATAAGAATAATAATAAAAGACCTATTTATTAAGTAAAATAATCGTGATTTAAAAAATAAAGGTCAATAGGTTCTCATCCCCTTTTACAATTATTTAAATTTGCCCTTGTATTAGTATAGTCTAAACCTTGGGCTTCCTAACATCTATTTATAGTATTGAGTTCTCTATTATCACTTTGTGTTTTATTTATATGTGGTGAACCGCGTGAAAAAGTCTTATATAAGATTCATTATTTTCTATTTCTAATGACAGAGCAATTTCTTATCAAATACGTTAAATTTACTGATACATGTCTAAACAAATACTATTGATTAGATTAGAATAAATTGATTACATATAATAAAAAATCATTTAATCATGATTTTGGTGAACTTTATATTTGAAATTAAAAAAACCTTCCTACTTATTCCACTTTCAATCTCATGTGACAGGACTGGAATAGTGCATCATGATCTATCCCTAGTTTCAACATAAGATGCTCTGATAAACTATTTTTATTATATTCCTGATTCTTCCATGTACTATACACAGTACTATTCCTTTATTTAATTCACTAACCTCTTAGATATTAATATTTTATATTGTATTAAAACGTTCCCTTGGGCCCGCCAAACCTCCATTAAACATTTATGTCCCATTGTGTTATAATAAAAGTTAGGGACCATTAAACCTACTTTATTAGGTTTTGCCTTGTCCACATCACATGTTGTCATCTTTAGATAAAGCTCTACTCTCCAGTACAAAGTGGCTGACCTTGGCTCTAAATCTTAAGTAGCTTGCAGATACTAACTGTCAGAATTTTAAACTGATGGAATCCTTCAATGATTAATCATTATTTGGGATGATATGGCCAATCCTGGAAGAATGTCTTATTGACTGAATTTTGTATGATTTGATGTGATTGCTAGGTAGTTGCTCCCCAATTTAAGTTGAGTTGAAATTAGTATTCTGTCAAGTTTGGAAGTAGGTTCAAGTGGGGCCAATTGGTGGCCTCAAATTAGTATAAGGATCACCAGCAACTAATAGCAAAGGATGATCCAATTAGTATCAGTCAGCGGAATTAGTGTTTGACGCCAACTGCCATTTATGGACTGTTGTGGGAATTTCTGGTGGAAAGCCAATGTATTTGCTTTAATTTTCCATCTATGATTTTGCTGCCTTACTCATATTTTGATATTGGTTGATCTAAAAATTATGAGTTTGAGGTGGCCAAGATTGTTTCTGGTGCCTAATTTATTATAATCAATTATTTCCTGAATAAGGAGATTTCTAATTAATCAACCAAGACAAGTCAAGATGAGATGTTGGTGAGATGCCAAGATATTCTGAGTCAAACTCAAGTGATCAAAGCTGTTTCCAGTCATTATTATCAACTCAAAAATCAAATCCAAATTTGACGTTTATTTAAATTAATCATTTATATGTCTCACTGGTGACTTAAGGCTGAGGATGAGTCAAAGCTAATAATTTGGACATTGGGAAGGAAGTAGAGAGAGGGTTGATGCCAGGGAAGAGAATAGTGCAGTGGAAGGACGAGATGTGTGGTTGTCTGGAAGAACCAGCAGAAGAGCTGATAGGTCATCAGTGGGTGCAGTAGCCCTTTTGTAAATAATATAAATATCTGGCACTTTCCTTTCAATAAACATCTCCCTTTGCCTAACCTACCTTTTGGTATAAGTATATATATATTTCATTGGTTAGGGATTAGGCTTGGGGATCCCAAAATGGCACAGGTGACATGCCAAGGGGTCAGCCGGTGCTGCTAGCCCTATGCTTAAGGTAAAATGGCAAGGGTCAATCAGTCTTCATACTGGTTGGCCTGCCAACTAGCAGAGCCCATAGTCAACTTTCTGACACTAAGCCTACCACAAGTGGCCATAGAAGTGGGTTTCAGGGCTAGCACCAAAGAGCATAAATCCAGAAACACATTATGAGAATTTAATATAGTACAAAGAAAAAAGTTTTTGACAAATTAAGACGTATGCTATATTGATGATTTAGATATCATGGATCAACCTATATAATATTAGAAGTTATCATAAGGGCAACAATTGATAAACACTCATTGTTTAATTCATTAACTCGTAACTTCAGAATAAGTAATAAAATTTCTGGTGATTCCTAATTTTAAATATTGATAAATTTGGGCCCTATTATTGCATAAGTGCCTGCTCTCTCAGGGAGTGCTGATGGAAAGGGATGAGCCATTAGCTTTATGTTATCTATCTGGTTCACAGGGTAAATCGCTAGGTAGTTAAGAAGGTCTTGTTATTGGGCACATTGGGCTTTTTCATAGTTCCAAAAGTGTTCAACTGTGTTGAAGATTGAATTAATACGTCATGATTCACTTTTTTCTGAGAAAAGCCTCTTACTAAAGGTTGCATCTCATTAATATTTAGTCATTAATGAATACTGAATGAGGCTCCTCATTAACTTGAGTTGAGCTAATTAAAAGTGTCAGGGGATAATCCCCAATAGATTTAATGATTTTTCAATTGCCAGCAATTTATGCTGAGGATGATCAATTAATGAAATTAACTAATAGGTATTGATTTGATACTGGAGACTGAAGCTAAGGATGTCAACAATTATATTTTTAATTTGGGCTCATGGGAGAATGGCAAATTTGATGTCAAGATCCAATCATATATCTATTTAATATATTACTGGCGACTTACGCTGAGGATAATCATATTTTTGGTTTTATGCAAAGGGTTCTGTAACAATCAGTGATTATACATGGATTTCCTAAGGTTGGGACTTAGGAAATCTACTATGATGATGGTTGCTGATCCCAATTTTTCCGTACTTGACTTAATTAATGAGCCTATGCATTTTGGTATCAAATATAAATTTAAATATAGATTTTTAGGGTCGTTTTTATCTAATTTAGGTTCCCTTGATCGGCCAGCAGATGAAAGTTGGAATGCTGGCATTTGTTAAGCCTTGAACACGCCTAAATTATTAATTCATGTAGCTCATGCAGGGCTACTATTTAACAAATGAGGATGCGTTTTCCTTACCTCACTTGTAAATTCTACAATTTTTGGTATCCTTCCAAAATATTGCCCATTCACTTATATTTAGCACCATTATAAATTTATTAATTTAAATTTATTCTTCAGGGACCTTGGTCATAATATACCAGGGTTGGGAGGGAGAATTCAACGTCCAGTGGGCCGTGGAAAGTGGTTGTGCAACATGACAAGGTTAAGAAGTGACGAGGTTGTAGTATAGTGCAGCTGAGTGAAGCTGTGTGGTGAGAGGAGGCAGGTTGGATCCACCAGACCTCGCACTAGGGGTCAGCATATTTTGCATATTTTGAAATCACCCCATGAGCAATATCTGGACCCCTGAATGCAGCAGAAGTCAACTATTCCATTGGATGTTAAAGAGGGGATTTGCATTCCAGTGCAACCCTGATGCTCAAAAGATCAAGGCAACTCTCTTCTGCATAGGCTTGCATATGTTAAGGTGGCAAATAGGGCCTTGGGAGCCCGTTAGTTACAGGTTCAAATATAAGAGCAAATACAATGATTCCACCACCTAGTATTGTTCCCAACGACAATTAGTAATATTATAAATGAGTTGACAGTTCTAAAATTTTCAGGGGATTAATCCTGATAAATATTTATGTTCAAACAATTATCAGTGACTAAAGATGATGATAATCAATATTTAATCATTGTTATTTACAAATTAATACTATTATGTTATTGGTAACTGATGCTGACAGTTTCGCTATGCTAGGCATTCACTTGCTATCACTTAGTATCAACTCTTGCTTTTTCTGAAATTCTATCTCCTCTCACTTTTAGCCTCCAAGTATTATAAAATACTGCAAGGCTTTATCCTAATAAAGTACCACGTATCTTATTATATGTAATATAATATTTATTTACTTAATCCCTTATCCAACATTGGTCAAGATTGTGAACTTAGGGGAACTTTGTCCCCCTCTCCCTTAGGCAGTATGACGTACTAAGCATATCATGTCTGCCATATTGTTAAAATTTTGTGCTGGCGCTAAGCGAGTAACCCAACTAGCCAGAATTCTGCTAAGTAGTGCTTACTACAGGGGGCCCCTGTACACCCCTAGGGTCTTAACCTCTACCTTGGAGAATGGATCTCTTTTACCTGCGCTGAGCCAAGCTCCCAAGAAACTGTACAATCTGTTGGGGTCACACTCTCTTAAACTGTTGAACCTCCTATTAATAGTTTAAGTTCTTTTTTTATCTGGAGAGGATCCTCTGAATCCAATAATGGGGTTAAGTCTCCACTAAATTTATCAAGCGAACCTCTGAACCTATAATGGAGGTTAAGTTTTAACTTTTGGATGTCCAACCAGATATAAACTTACCTTCTGAGCTCCTCAAGCGCACCACCCCTTCAGGCCAATATGAGCCTACCTATCCCCACTGGTCTAACCTTCTTAATGGGGACTATTCAAGACTTGTTTGATTTCGTGGGGCCAATCCCTAATACCAATCAAATAATCATTTCAAGGGCTACTGGTGACTCAATGCCAAGGATAACCCAAAACGCACTGCCAGTGATCAATACCATTGATTTTTAATAATCCTCTGCATCAGCTGTTGAGCGGTCAAATCTGAAATAATCTACCTTTATCATTTGCACCAGCTGTCAAGCAGCAGGCTCAGGACAAAACAAGGTGATAGGCTTATATACCAGGCACTGAAAGCATATGACGCTATAATAATTTGAGCGCACCCTGAGAGCCCATAATAGAATCAAACAGAGTTTTTCCCAGCTGATCTGATCTCAATTTAATTTTTTGGGCTGAACCCTGATGGTTTTCTGTATACTGTTCAACTAATGACTAATTCCAAGGATAGATCAACAGAATTTTATATCAATACTCTATCAATCATGTTCCCCATTCATTCTGGATGATCTAATCTAAAGGTTACCAGAAAAATAGTGCTGAGCATAACAAAGAAATGCTTTGCCAGTGATCAACGCCAAATTTACCTCATACCAGAATTCTTTATTGTATCCACGCCATCTATTTTTGGCTGACACAACTCACTATGCTTGAATCTCTATTTTTACATAGCTATGGGCACCAGAAACTTGACCACTTCTTTTGCTTATAATGAACTATGCCTGGAGATTCTGATACCCCCTGCTATTCCTACTTGGACAAAGACGTATTGACTCTTGACCCCTAGCCAAGGCTTCAAGGGGGTTCTGTTGAAATTTGTCCATTTCTTAGTGAAGCCCTTTACTGATTGTTGCGTCTCATTAATATTTAGTTATTATAAAATACTGAATTATGCTACTTATTAATTTGAGTTGAGGTAACATAAAATGACGGGGGATAATCCACAATAGATTTAATGATGTTTCAATCACCAGCAATTTATGCTGAGGAACAAATAATTAATTAATTAACTAATAGGTATTAATTTGACTCTGTAACTGAGACTGAGGATGTCAAAACAATTGTACTATGAATTTGAGTTCATGGCAGAATTTCAGTTTGACGCAGAGATCCAGTCATAATTTTATTTAAGACTTTTCTGGCAACTTATGCTGAGGATAATCATTTGTTAGTTTTTAATACTGAGGGTTTTAACTAAGAGCAAGTGACAATAATTTTGCCACCTAGGATTGTTGTGACAATAATTATTATTATAAATGATTTAAAAGTTCTAAAATTATTGGGGATTAATAATGGAGATTTATGTCTAAAGATTACTGGCAACTTAAGCTGAGGATAAGCAATCACTAATTTATTCTTATTTACTTTCTTATTATAAATTATTGGAAACTGATGCTGAGAGTTTCACTAGGATAGGCATTCATTTGCTATCTATTGCTTAGTATCTTACCTCCTGCTTTTTCTGAATTCTCTCTAATCACACTTTTAGCTACAAGTGCTATAAATACTGCAAGGCTTTATCCTAATAAAAAGTATCATTAATCTTAACATACCTAATATAATTTTAATCTACTTAACCCTTCTCAGAAAGGGTCTAGGTTGTAAACTTAGGGAAACTTTTTCCACCTCTCTCTTAGGAAGTGTGCCGTTCAAGCATACTTCATCTTCCATATTGGTGAAATTTTGTTCTTGCACCAAAAGAGCAAGTTAATTTGACGGAATTCTGACTAATACTTAATGGATGTTCCTAAGCACTAGAGCCCCTTCAAACTCAGCTGATAACAATAAGGCTAAGTCTATACATTTGACAGTAATTCTTCTATATTTGGAGTTAAAAGCAACCCTTAAACAAGAAATTAAGCAGATTCTATATAAGAACTTATTTTTATTTTTAAATTTGAAAAATATATAGTACTTAAGGATTTATGTTGTTAAAAGTAGGACCTGTTTTAAATTAAAGCACTTTTTACTCATAAGACCATTTTGCAATTTTAACTTGTTTTCAGGTTTAGCGCTTTCAAGTTCCTGATTATTTCTGATCTTATGAGTTCCTTCATAATTATATTGAGGAGCTTATCTGGTTTGTAAATGTATGGCTGCTGCTTTGAGCTAAATGTGGCTCATGTTGTTTACATGACTATTGTGGTTCTTGCAGCTTTATGAATATTATGGCCATCTTTCCGATTTATTTGAGGTATGCCAACCAGGGGATGGACAGTACCGATCACAACACTCAAAATGGCAAAACAAACTACTAACCAGGTGGGAAGCAGAAACTGCTTAACCCACCATGGCAGAGGGTGAGGAGGGGTCGAGGGGTTGGTTTTCAGAAAGACCCGCCTCAATCAAGGGGTGTTGGTTGCAGTACCAGATCAGAGCAGAGAGCCAGGGCGTTGGGGCATCTGCATAGTGGGGGCTGAGGTCAGCGTAGTAGGAGTTTTCCACTTCTGCATCAAGATAATGACGGGAAAGTGTCTCAACAAAAGCTGCGAGGAGAACTTCAGCTTCTTTGCGGGCTTCAGGAAGTTGGGTGAAAAGGGAGATACTGTGGCGGGTGATTTTGGCTGAGGGGTTGAATGAAGCAAGTGTTGCGACATTCATAACAGCAATTTCAGCATCATCAAATAATTTTGAGATGTCACTGTAGGGAGATTCAGGGAAGTCAGGGGGAAGAAGATGGTGGGCAGGCCATGCTGGAGCTGAGCCACTGACTGGGCCACCGCGGTGCGTAGTTTTGGGCAATGAGGAGAGGCCACCGCAGCTAAGGCGAGCTGGTGGTCACTTTGGAAGGGGGTTGTATTGGGTAGAGAAGCAAAATGGCGAGGGGTAGGGGTTTCATCAAAGTCGGGAAGGAAAAATTCTGACTGACCATAATCGCCATGGCAGAGAGGTTGACCTGTATGCTTACTAATAAAGATATTACCTGATTCGTCAGTTTCAGCCAATAGATCCCATGGATTTTGGTTCACTGGAATAGTGGCATTTAAATTTGAGTGGGTAGGATTGGGCGAATGGGCAGCTGCTTGGGTACGAATGTTGGTCCAAGCATTGCTCTGATTGGCTGGCGTAGATTTAGGTGGGAAGGTGAAGATGGAGGTTTTGGGTGGGGCTGATTTTCCATGTGGGCCCACTGAACGAGATTGGAGGGTAGGAGGGGGCAGCAAAGCGCCCCATACTGAACCTCCAGAGGGGGGCTCAGAAGCTGCATCAGCAGATTTGGCCTTAGGGCACGCTCTTTTTGCATGGTCGAGGCCAAAGCAGAGGGAACAAATCTGCCTACCATTATTGACCCGAGCCCAAAAGAAATGATCAGGTGCTGCAGCCACACTAGCGCGGGGTGGGATTTGTTGGGCTATGGTAGGGTGGTGTGGTATGATGGTGGCTGTTGCACGAGGAGCAGCAAGGCGTTCTGCACCAGAAGGAATGGCAAAGATGAGGTTGGGCTGAGTGCCATAAGCCATGAGCCCCGCGACCAACTGGTCATACAAAACCTGGGGTGGAAGGTGGGATGGGAGATTTGCAAAGGATACCACTAGCGTGGTGTCTGAAGGGAGGCGAGTACGGGTTGTGGGAATGGGGGTTTTTTTATAAATTAGAGGAGTTTGTGCTGCCGCTTCATCATCCTCCTCAGATTGGAACCCAACGTCAAAGTAGCCCTTAAAAGGGCGGAAGTCTATAAAGCCAGCTGGCGCAAAGGCTGTAGTGGCTAGGTCAATAATTGCCTTATCAGCATATGGGAACAAACGTCCATAGTCCACTCTGAGGCAATAGCGAATAGCAGAGCGAGGGAGGGCGAGAGGATGGGGGCGAGAAGGGTGGATGCGCGCCAGGTGGAGTGCTAGGTCTCGTGGGGGGACAAAACGGTTGGAAGCAGTGGGCGGGCTGTTTGAACCTGTCTGAACGCGCTTGCCTGCAGGGCGGAAAACGCTAGGTGGGGGTGCACTGCTGCCTCACACTGGGGTGGCAGGCGGCAGAGCCAAGGACATCAAAGAATAGGTTTAGGCAGATGGCTGTGGATAAATAAACTTAAATTTAAAATCGCTCAAAAGTGACTTTGAGCGGTTAAAGAGAAGTTAATATTATGGCCATCTTAAACAAATTAGTTTTAAATAAATATTTGCTTTCAAAATTAGTGATATGCTCATTTTTCTGAGTAGTACTAATGGGAAAACTATCTTAGGATGGTGTTTGGAAACTTGTCCATATTTGCAGTAAAACTCAATGGTATAAAAGGGGTTCCTCAGGGACAAGGATAGTGACGTCATGTGCATACCATTTTCAAAAAATTATCTTCACTTGTTCATCCTATGACATCATGGTGACCAGCTGTCAAAAAATTGCGACGGTCAAGCTGTTAATAAAGGCCTCTGTCATCAGAAATAGAATGGTCAAATACTATTAGGTCTTCAGAATTTTGTAATTTTTTGATTTCAGCTGTTAGATGTGACTTCATTATTCTGGAACGCTACATTGTTAGTACTGAGATTAGTATTGAATGGAATGGAGGTTTCAAAAGGGTAATTATAGGGCGAGGGATAAACCCCCTATAGTTGAGCCTTTATCAGCATTACCCTTCTCAAGAAAAAAGACATAGGGGAAAGACTTTAAGTGATGTGCATGGACTTGGTTATATGCAATATGCGTGGTGCATCCTTGATAGAGTATTCAGTTCTTCTTCTCTTTACAATGGTAGCAGGTCCCTTCCAGTGGCCTTTAACTTCACAGGTTGTCCTCCATGCATATGTTAGAACATTACTTTCTGTCACACCTCATTATATGAGCAACTTAGGTCCTTTGTCACGCTAGTTGATACTAAGTTTAGAGGACTTTTTAAAATGCTGCTGATTTTTAGCTGAATCTTGACTAACTCCTTTATTTAACACCTCTTGGCATCTGCCAGGGGTTAAAATTTTTTCCGCATACATCACTAGGGCTTTCAAGCTCGGTAACATGACTTCTCTTTCATATAGCATTTTTAGTTATTAAATGCTAATAGTTTTAAGTCGCTCAACCAATAAGAAAATAGTGTTATTAGCAACGAGATGTCACATTTTGATCAGAGGTTGAATGACAACTTCCCTAAGAATAATTCAAGGGTTCTGTTCACTCTTTCCATAATTATGTTGGTAGATGGAGTGTATAGCGTGGTAAACTGCTGCTTGACTTCCACTAAGTCCATCAAGTGTCTCACAACATCTGAGATAAATTTACTTTAATTATAGAATTTAGTATCTGAGGGCATCCATGGAAAGTAATAACCTGGTTGTAGTTGGATCTTGTGTTAACCTTTTCATTAAATTTCTTAAATGCAATCGCTTCTACCTACCTGGTGAAGTGGTCTATTGCAACAATGTAAAACTTATTACCACTGGATGACTTTGGAAATAGTCCTACAACATCAATTGAGATGTTGTGAAAGGGTGTTTTTGGAGGGGCAGGATAAAACTAAATTCCTACATGAGCATCTTGAGCTAACGCATTTAATAAAGAGCTCCAGAGCTGGCTGAAATCATCAACATTGCCTCCCAATAGAATCTCTCCTTAGATGCTGGTATGTCTTCTGTAGCCTTCCGTGGCCTTCTTGACGGCGTCCTTACATGATTATTTCCATTTTTTCTTGACTTCACATAAGTTATCCATTTCTGTACTATCTTCTCCATCTTTCCATCTGAACCGAGTCACATTCTAACAATTCTCCATTACCTTCTTCACTAAATCGTTTTCAACTTCTCATTACTCCTCTGGTCTTACTAGCTCATAAATCCTATTGCTCTTGTGTGCTTGCAAGTGGAAAAAAGTAAATCTCAACAAGCCATCCAAGTTCAATGCTTCTCACTAGCCTAATGCAAAATCTTAAATATGTAGCCTTGCAGCCAAACAGCTCATCCTGAAAGTCTTCCATCTTGGTATTTCTTATTCATAACCATCTCATTAAGGCGTAATCTTTAATTATCTTAAAGTGTGCGCCATAAGCTCAAGGTAAGAAGTGGCGTATGGCACTAATCACTTCTAGGCAAAAATACTCTGTGACATGTGGTTGTACTATGATCTTGTAAATGTATTTAAGTAAACTCAATAGGATTATCTACTCCTTCTTCGTCCAACTAAGCAAAGCTGACACTGATACCCACATTTCTGGCATTGGTGTATAATTAAGATTTTGATAAGTTCAAGTATATCTGGATAGGGCTTCCATTAGCTTCTGTTTGAGATGGTTTAAGGCATCTTTTTTTCTTTTGTTCCCATTTTAAAAGTACTCCTTTGTTAATCAGGCGCATGAGTGGCTCTGTGATGTTTGTGGAGTTAAAGAAAATTGGAAGTAGTATCCTACTATTCTTAAGAACAACTGGAAATCTAACATGCTCTTAAATGACTCATCCTGGCAATAGCTTCAATCTTTTCTTGCTGGGGTTTGATTCCTAATCCATTCTCTTCATGGGTAAGAAATCTTAACTGCTCTTAAAAAACGAGCACACGCTTCTCTTCCTCTTTAGGTTGCTCTCTTTCAGACAATTACTTTAATCATTCAGGTGTTTCAGGTGATCCTTGAAAGCTTTTCTTAATACTGCATGTTGTTTAAGTAGATGTTCACACTTAGATTATCAGATCTAAAGAAGTCGATCCATTATTTTTAATGTAACTGGGGCGTTGCACAAGCCCTGTGTCATACATGCTAGTTCATACAGCCCTTGTCTGGTAATCAGTGCAAACTCCTGGTCTTCTGGTGACAGCTCCATCTGTCGGGATCCACTTGCCATGTTATTGCTAAAAAGTAGCATGATTCCCTAATAATTAAAATTCATGATTGATGCGGTAGTGGAAACAAATCTTTCTATTTGACCTTTAAGTCTTCTATAATCCTTATATAAATGGTGAGACTCATAATCCTTTTTCACTAGCAAAAGGGGAGACGCCCAAGGACTCTTGGAGGGGAGTACCAGAACTGTATCCATAAGCTGATTTAACTCCTTAGAGATGACTTCTTCATTGCCCTAAACTGGTGGTAAGGATTTGATCAAAAGGTATGGAACTCCCAGTGCCAATGTTGTAAACTTCTCTCTTTTAGTGCCAATAATCGTTGGACTCTCTACTGAAAATATGCATACTGATGAAAGAGTTCATCAAGTATATGTTTCTTATGTGGATGTTATTTGCGGCCCAATCTCTACAAAGCTGGAAATGAAGTGAACTGACTCAACGTCAGTTTAGCAGTGCTTCTTTACTTTGGCTATGGTTTGTCTCTTCTTGATCTTAACAAGGTTATTGACAATTTTCCAAATTAAAAATTTGACTTCTCCTTGATATGTAAAAACATAAAATCTAGGCATCACTGTAGGTTCTTGGTCTCTAACTCCTTTTTAGGCAATATATATCGAGCTTAATCTGTTCCAGTATATTGATACTGATGCTGAACATAATAACCGTCTGTTATCCATGCAGTAGGTACATCTCTTTGTAGTCGTGCAAGGGCAAACCAAAGTCTTCTTCTAATGTTGGTGGTGGCTGCTTATTGTAACGGTCAGAAACGTCCCAGTTTCCAATCACCATCTTACCTTAGGCTCGGCGCAATTGATGTTGAATGTCCAGTGTGAGCTGGACTATTGAGGTAGTAAACCTCAGAATTAGGAAATTTTGAAGTGAGGCAAAGAAAAAATAAGGATGTGAGCTTTCAAACCCTGAATTTAACCTTTTTTTTACTATTGAATAAAGAGTTGCGGACAAACAGGATCTCTATAATCTGATGCTGTGAACATATCAAGTAAAAGACAGTATTTTCAAGGGAGATCAAGCCCCAAAATCCCAAGTTTTTGTTAATATGACAAAAACTTGTTGTGTGAGGATCAACAGGTAAGATAAGGTAAGAGTGGCCCTGAGGCCACTAGAGAAAACCCACATGAGAGTGGGAACCAAGAGAGAATTCCAAATTAAGTTCATAATTGTGTGAGCTTGACCTTAAAAAGTCGCCCTTTCAGGGCCTCACTTAAGACATTAATTAAACTCACAAGATCCTAACTAATAATTCAGGCGAGGCACAACCCAGCGCCCAACCCTGACAGACACCAAAAATTTTTTTAAATATATCAATTCAAATTTGGAAAATCCAAAACCAAATTGAGATGCAACAAACGGATTAATACCATTTGTTACACTTATCTCCCTTCATCTTCAGGGTGCAGCTGACTGAGAAGATTTTGGTTTTTACTAGATATAATCGCTTTTTTCATTTTTTTTCTTTGTCTTGAAACACAAGTAGCATCTAGTAGTTGAGTAGGCTGATTGAACTTTGATAAAAAAATTTTTATTATTTATTTGAGGCAAGCAACCAGGGGACAGACATTAATGAAAGAAAGAAACATTGACATGAAACCTGAGAAGGTTTAACTCCATAAAAGAAATTTTTCCACTCCTAATCAGGACTCAGATTTTTTGTATATGTCATGGGTAAGGTTTTTGTGTTGTTAGACCTATTAACCTCAATAGCTTCCTTCAACTGGCACCCCAATCAAGGTGCAAAGGGCAGGAATCAACATGCAACCTTCAGGTTGGTAGAAGTACGCCCTAATGACTCGCCTTCCAACCCCATAACTTTGATTAAAGTTAGTGATTCCCTGAAACTCAACAAGAACTGTGTTCCCATGATGAAATCGTACCGTTAGTTCTCAAGTATATAGATGGAGCAGACAAGACAATGCATCTAAATTTGAGAGGATAATGCAGCATAAGCTCCTAGTGCTTTAGTTGACTCAGGCGTTGAAGATCTAAATTAGCGAAATATTTATGTCCAGTGCAAATTTCATCTCTTCATGAGCTTGAAAAACATGCTATTTAATGGAGCGCTGGTATCCAGTGATGCTAAAACTTGAGTTTGTTATGGTGACTTCCACTTTCATAATGCTCTTGCCAATAGTCATGCATGCAGTAAGGATTGCACTGACTGTTAAACTAAATCCTTATAACTCTTCAGAAGGCATGACTCCTTGAAAGCCTTGGGTGACTCAGTATATAATTGAAGAAGCCTTGAATGTGGTTTCCACTAAACTCTTTCCATCCAATATACTGTCAACTATCTGAGTGGGCTTTTAAGCTTGAGCCAAGTAAAACTACTCTGTGGACTCAAAATTAGCTTTTTTAGATCTGAATCAAGAAGGCACAAACATTTCACTTAGGCTCTAATGTATACTATCCTTACTTCACTTGCAAACTATGTTGATCTTCATTAATTCCTTTAATGTAGTGTGCATCCCAAATGACTGATCCCGCGACCACCTCTTTTAGAATCTTTATTTCTGTCTGTATTTTACTTAAGACAAGTTTTAAAAAGTGCACTTTTTTGCTGACAGTTGTAAAATTTGAACTTAACGAAATTTAGGTACTTACATTAACTGGTTGGTAATCCTTCTCCATAGGCTTGTTCTTATAGCTTGAAACAACTTAAAAGCCTTTCATCAGGGAGGCGTTGATTATTATTCTGTTGTATTGAATCCTTTTTATATGCGCTTTGACGTCATATAAGGCCTCCTTAATGACCTTCTGGTAATTGGCAGGTTCCATGGCCAAGGTCATATGCATAAGTAGTTGTGGGTGTATTTCAAGTAAAATAAGAAACATGGTATTTTCAGTATCTAGATCCAAGACACCAGTTATCCAAAGCTGTTGGGCCATCAAGTAATACCGGTTTGTGTAGTCCAAAATTTAGGTAGACTTCCCTATTCTCATAGTGAGCTAATATTGATTCAAGGTTTGAACATCCTGTGTTTTTTTAAACTCAGCAATAAGAATCTCCTTGACTTTAAATAAGTTTGATGGGGTCATCTGTGACTCCAAGCACCTCCTGTGCTTCTCTACTTATGCATCCTTGTAAACGGCGAGTTTTTTGTTTGTTACTGGCTTCATCCAGGATATTCTTATATAACTTAAGAAATATGGCTATAGTTCCCTATCCAGGTGTTGACTTAGTCTTGAAGTATGAGAATAAAATTATGATCCTTGTTGAATATCAGGATATCAAATATGATAGTAGAAATTCTAACCGCTCAACTCCCACAATCATATTGATACCTAGACCCAAGAAGGGGATTAAATCAGCTACCTCAATTAATCACTCAAAAATTGATAGTTAATATAACTCAGATTGACCAAAGAAAATTCTTTCAATTCAAATCAAGCATAAGATATCTCAAAATGAAATCCTGACTAATCAAAATGGAGGATCATCAGAAGTTTGGGTGACTGGTACTCAAATTAGCACTTGATGCTGTAAATTAAGTTAAACCCACAAAAGGTTAAGAATTAAAAAATCTTATCAGAGATTAACCTAAATGATATCAAGTCTCATCTGACTTGACACTTTCAACAATTTTTTACCCTATCAAAAATATACTATAAAGGCATTATACCAACCAGAATGCATCACCTGAACAAGAGCCTTCCTTCCAGATTCCTCTCGCCATTGTTTTTATTAATCCTTTTCCTTTTTGGTTTATAATGTAAATGTGACTTGTTAACCCATATTCTATACTTTAATAAAGTTACGTTATTAATTCTATATCTCATTTTAGTACTTGCCTTCAATAAACCATCTCGCCATACTTACCATAGGATGGATACTTTGCCTGATGGGACATAAGCGGTGACATGGCACCCTTAAAATAATAAATTTACTTGTCACGCGTCTTAGATGGATTCAAGTATTGATTGTCAGGCTATTTAAGCATATCACCATTAGGCTTTATAATGGAAGCTTTAAAGGCTGAAGCTAACTACAGGGGCTCAGCCAACACTTAATAGTCCCTGAAACTAATTTATCACACCATGAAAGATAATCTGATTGATAGTGTCACCCAATGGGTGCACAACAGAAACGATGAATAAGATGATTAAATGGGAAGTCCACCGATCGTTACATTTGAAGAAGTTTAAGAAAATCCTATGGAGATTCCAAAATTTCGTTGTCTTACTCAAAAAACCCCAATGAAGGAGTTAAAGAGTTACTTAGTGGGGTCATTAACCTAGGAGAAAGAGGAAAATTGTGAAATGGCATTTGCCTTGTATAGGTCTCTCATGAACATGTATGTATCTAGTTCTCTTTTAGAGAGCTATGGGTCAAGTGCAAATCTTTCTCGCTATATTTTGTGAGTTTTATACCCAGCTCTTTATCATATTGTGCATTTACTAGTAGTCCATAATGAGGAACTTCACCATCATATCAATACCCAAGGGGCCTTAAAGATGGCCTATGAGAAGGTATATAACTTGACATCACAAAGTATAGGGGACGTCCGCCGTTTAATTGAAGCAAATTGTTCCTACATTATTTAGCTCTATAATTTAATGGGCACTATTGAGATTGGTATATCAAGTATGTGGAGGAAGCAACGAAGCTTATCTGAAAGGGCATCTCAGTGTCAAAAAAATAATAAGCTAATACTTGATGCCTTTGCTGAAGAGCTCTGAAGACATAATATCGGAGACCATGCTTAAATGGCAGCCCAAGCTTCTACTGACCGTCAATAGGAGGAGGAGTAGATTTCGTCCTTAAGACCTGGCTAGAGCAAGATCTACAACATATTAATAAGCTGGAGGCCCATTGAACCTCTGAGACTTCATCAGTGTCACAAAATATAGTTTCTGAGTAGACCATGTTAACAGGATCTAGAAAACTTTTATGCTCAGGAGTCTACTCTTTCCATTACTGATCAATTTAACAAAAAGGAGAGCGACATGAGAGGCAAATCCATCAGTTGAGAGGACACTAATAAAGTCTAGTTTAAACTCAACAAAGCTGAGAAACGTTAGAACACCGTTACAGAAGAGCTGAAAGATAAGACCAACAAGCCTCCCCAGAGCTCTAAATGCAAAGAGATGAAGGAGGACATTAATTGGCACGTAAAGTACTAGAGGATGAGAACAAGCTTTTATTTAATGCTCATCCACCCACGAACATATCCACAAATTGGGACATCCACGTTAAGAACAAGGAGAACATTAAAGTCTTATTTGAAAAAAGAATTAGCCTACTAGATGTTACGCCAAGACTTACCCTGGAGGAAATTTAGCAACATCTCTATTCTACAGTATCAAGTATGTTAACTTAGATGGCAAGTGAACAAAGCGATGTAAGAACAGTAGTTAATGATTTGAAGTTTCTAGAATACACGTCATTATATGATTGGAAGCCACTACCTTTTATCCCACGTTAAAGGATAAGTTTGCACCTGTAGAAAGGAGTATTTCATATTTTTCTACATCTATGAGGCTGCAATAGAAGGTGTGACTGATCATTTAAAGGTTAGGCATATTTTATCTTGTTCAAAATGCATGCTCAAGAGTTTAAGGTACCTTATATGGATAATCTGCATAGCTGGATAGAAGTAAAGGAAGAGTTCATTAAGGAATTCAAGGTCAATGAAGAGCCTGTGTATGAAGAAACAGGCCTTCATGAGAATTGTGTTACACCAAAATGAAACCCTTGCTGAATTTCTGATTGCTTTTATACAGATGACAAACATTAATGACCTCAAAAATGCTTGCTTTGGATGATGCCATAGACGCTGTCTTTTCTGGTTTACATAGTAACCCCAACCAAGCCTTGCACGCCACATCTGATAAACAGAGCTTAAATTCCCTCTTAGATATTAAAGAATATCTACTTGATATATTTGATATACACAAGACAGAGACCTCATTAAAGTCCTCATCAAACCCAGATTGTATACCGTGGAGGAAGCAAAGCCTAAGAAAAAGAGAACCAATTTGTAGTTATTGAAAGAAGAACAACCATACTTAGGATATTTGTTTTAAGAAGAGCCCTGCCCTTTCCAATCAGGAAAAAGGAAGATCAGCTTAGGATCAGGTACCTCTAAAGCCGCTTGATCCAAAGTACCTGAAAGCAAAACATTGCAAATCGCTCATCTCACTTGCATTGAGAATATCCAATGATGACTCAGAAGGGGGTCACGAGGACACAGGTTATTACATTTTAGGTTCAACTACTGAACTTGTCAAACTGGTCCGCTTGAACGCCAAAAACATTAATGGCGCTCAGTTTACTGAAGGCACTTACCTCAGTCAGGTTACTGGGTGTCCCAAGATAATTAATACGATAAGCAATGCCGATCAGTACCCTGCACTATTGATCTGAACCATATAGAGCATTCACAGTCTACTGGAGATCAAGAAGAAGTATCCTGAAACTGCCTGTAAACTCAATAAAACATTCCGCCTCAAAGAGGTGTTAGCCCTTCCACAAAATTTTAAAAACCATTACTAAAGTGGAAGTTGTGATTTAGAAGGTCTGAGTCATGGCTATCTATGATACAGGATCATCCATTAGCATTGTTTCATCCCGACTAATTAATAAGATCAAGCTCGCCCCTGACCTTAAATACACTCAAGAGTATATACCATTGGTAAAAATAATTTCAAGGCGATAGGTGCATACTCATCACTGCCAAGTAGATCTGACAGGAAGACTATCCCGTTGGGATCTTAAGCTTTATACTATGACATGATATTTTCCAAAAATCAGGAATGAGAACACGTGAATGTAGATGGACTGACTCAGATGCCATTACTTTGTCTGGACAAAAGCAAACCTGAATGGTTAACAACTTAATCATAAAGCTAGGCTCTTGGGAAGACGAGGATGAACCAGTTTAGAAGATAGTTTAATGACACACTTGAAATAAAATGTTTTTTGATGGATTACTTTACAAGAAAGTAAGAATCGACTAATTATCTTAATTGTGACATTTTGAATGGGTACTAGTTATAATGGAAGCCAACAATACCCTAGGACATTGAGTAACCTTAAAAAACTTATGAATGGATCAAACCTGCTACTATTTTTAAGGAATACTGTACCTTGTAGCGGAAGTCTTAGATGTCTGATCACTTGTAAAAAAGCAGACACTAATATAAGGCCAAGTACAAGTATCAGCCCATGACCCCTCAGAAGCTGTTTCATACAATCAGTTTAGACACTATACATCCATTAACTGAATCCACAGGAGGATTCAATACATCCTTATAGATATTTATCATTTCACAAAATGGGCCAAAGCAATCGCCATCCCCATTCTGGCCACTAAAGCTACTGCTAATTTTTTATATAAAAACATATATTACTAGGCACAGCTGCCCACAGGTACTGCTATGTGATAATGGGAAGAATTTACTTCAAACTTTGTGAGAATCTTAGCTATGAGCATGGGAACTCAACAACTATTATCAGCACCCTCTAATTCATCAACTAATGGGAATGTAGAAAGAGCAAATAGAACGGCGATCTCATTATTACACAAGATTTCCACACTGATCCATTACACTGGGACCAATATCTCCCAAATTCGTGGATGGCTTACGGTATAAGTTTCCATCAAATTATAATAATGTTTTCCTTCAAAGCCTTATATGAAAGAGAGCCTGTAATCTCAGTTTTATTAGCTCATAAATTTACCAGTAATAATACTGAAGATCCTGGGGAAGCGCTAAGAAGATTAGATTAGAAGGTCATTTAATTACAAGCAGAGGATAGCACCAATCTAGCTAAGACGGTTACAAGAGAAGGTCAAGCAGCAAATGCCTCTCGCCAACCTTTACACGCCTTTGAGATTTTGGGCTTAGTCATGTACTATCATAATCTTATAGCACCCTGAGTAGTAAACTAGAATTCATTTTGGATGGGCCATATGCTATAGCTTAAAAACGCAGGGACAAATACTCAATTAAGTCATTATAAACTGGAGTAACTAACATCGTGTACATAGCATATTCCTACAATAGCACTTCCTGCCAATATTTTTGAAGGGGTGATGCCAGATATAAGGATATTGGACATTTATGGAAAGATTATTTACCATTTGACTCTAATGAAAGAACTGACGCCTAGACCCAAGAAGGGGAA
>JAKSZP010000240.1:0-131430 GCA_022478985.1 Massospora cicadina
AGCAGATTGTAAATGCAATAATCTGCCTCATCCTTGATGATGAACCCAATGCTTTGTTCATTTTCACGCATCTATTTAATGGAGACCCTTCCATTCATTTGGTCACCAAGTCTTCCAAAACCACTCCCCAGCTATAGCAGCCCCTGAGCGCCCCTGCCCCACCATGCGTGGGCTTGGCTTCCACAGCTGCCTCTGCTGCCACTGGCCTGGCCCACCAGTGGGACCTAGATTGCCCCCTCCAGGGGAAGCTCAGTACCAACCCCTCGCAGGGGTCTTACCATACCTCTTCATACATCTTGAATCACGTGGCGGCCTCTGTGCCATCCCTCGCTGGCATGCAAGCCCCCTACCAAAATCTGAAAGCCAGCAACCACAACCCTAGAGGAGTCATCATCCTCTCTGCCTCTCCCGCCCTTGGGGGTTGACCCCTCAAGACTCGCGGTTGCCCCCAACGCAACCATCTGGTTTGCCTTGAGGGCCTTCAGTATGTTACTGAACTTTTACTTTCCTCACATCTCCCATAGAACACCACTTCTATTAGTTGATCAGACCACTATGCCTTTGGAAATCTGGGGCCTTCACTGGGTGCTTGTGCACCCCAACTGGGAGCCCAGTCTAGTTCTTCTTAGCCAAATCTGTGACAGTGGAATCCTACTAGCTGAAGGAGGGTTTAAAATATGAATGTATGATAAGATGAAGGTATGGTTCCACCCCATAGCTAACTCACTAGCAGCTAGGATAGATGAACTAAAAAGCCTACCTTATGCAAGAGGGGAATGCCATGGTGGGTGAGCAACTAAATCAGCCCTTAGTCAAGTAAATTCCGTTTAATAACATCTGAATGGTGCCTCTAATATTGAAAGATGAATATAGTACTAGCTGAAATCCTGTGCAGGCTTTGCTAAACTCAAAGATAATCAAGCTTTAAACTTTCAGATTATACTAGTGATATATTTATTATGATGTAACAATATATATGGTGATACTTACAGCTTTATTGGATTAGGATTCTCATTGCTTAAATTGTCTGCCATAAAGTGATTTGAGGTTTTTCTATAACAACTCAGGGCTCCTAAATAGTGAGACCACTCTAAGCTTCAACAATGTATTGGAGCTGAATTTTGATTTTTCAGATTCCTGGAGGTGTTCTGTTCAAATATTTTAGAGTCGTTTGAATTACACTTCATGTAAGAATGGCTTCTAAAAGGTGATATCTAAGCACTTTTTCATCCTGTAGGGCTCACAATCAGTGACAATTCAGTGGTCATGAATACTATAATCTATTGGAATGAGAATACATAGGCAGCATAAATTAGATGCTAAATATTTAAAATAGAAATTGGAACTCTTTATAAAATTAACATTCATTAATATTTATAGGGTGAGTGAGGGCCCTGTTATATAGATAACGCCTTAGTCTTCCTAGTTCAGGATCTTCCATCTAAATTGAATATGAGGTTTGAGCAGTGGTCATCTTTTTCTATTAGCTTTTAAAAATGTTATAAACCCATTGTCCTGGGACTTCCATATTGAGGTTTTAGGCTTTATATTACATTATCACCCAGGTTGTCTATTGTTGAACCATCTTGAATGGTATCTTTTAGAAATTTCTAAATCCCGTTAATTGCTCTTGGCCAGTTGTTGGTATTATCTCATTTAGTGGTAGATTGATTGTATTGTTTAGGTTTAATTTTAAAAGGAAGGCGTTTAAACTGCTCACCACTTTGATCTTCAACAAGTTCACTTCATTTGACAGATATTCTAGCAAAATTCACTTATAAATTTATATAGCTATATCAGATAAAAGTTAGCATAGGGTGACTTTGGTTAATTTGTAATAAAATCAATAATTCTATATCCTATCTATTAGTTAAAATTAACAAAGATTAATTTATAACTAGAATCTGATCTGATGTATAGGGTGATTAATGGTAGTTTAAATATCAGGTTTCATGATTATTTTACTATGACAATATAATTAACTATATGTTAAAAAGTTTATAATTTAACCCATTAGTTTATTTTAATTAATTTATTTTTGCACTAGTTATCTAAATTATTTTATTTTCATATATAAAGTCTTTAGGGAAAAAATATTTAAGCTAAAGTTATTTTATGATCTTGAATTATTTATAACACACCAGATTCAGCTTTTACCTCATTACTAAATTTTCACTCAAGATGTTTAAAAAAGTGACGTTAAATTTTTACATCTATAGTTCTTGGTAATGGTTACATGTTTTTAGTATGTTAATTTAGTATGGTATTTTAAAGAAAATAGCTATTCTTAATATAAAATATAATTTTTAATGCTTATGCTTATATATATTTAAATTATAAGAAAGTAAGAAGGTCAAAATTATTAAATATTTTTGGACTAAGAATGCGCTGAATCATATAGGTTTTTAAAATCTCTGGATGACATTAATTAGTTTATATCTGTGTTATTCAGTTAGATGAAGTTTTATAAGTTATAAAGCCCCATAACCCCCTTTCATTACCCAATATGACAGCTTTGGCATGCCGCCAAGGCATTGTATTAGTATATTTTTAACCGACTTTGAAAAAGGAGAAGGTTCTCAATTTGACCTGTATATGTTTTTTTCTTTTTTTCCTTTTTTCTATGTTTGTTCGCGCATAACTCTGAAAGTACTGGACCAATTCGGATGATCATCTTCAAAAATCGAGTATGCTCCAACTTAGGTCCCATTTTACTTTTGCAAGTATTGGTCTAGTATCTGCCCATCAATTTAGTAAATAAAAAAATGGGCTCGGAAACGATAGATTTCAAGTGTATGTTCATCGCTGGATAAACTTTATTCCGGCATCGGTGGAGCGATATCTTCGAAGCACTTTTGATATGTCCTATGGCTGGGGGGTATGTTCAAAATTCAGTCAGTATGAGCACATAGCGGGACGAGCTTAAATCATTATAGATGGCTATCATTTTTGCATAATTTGACCAATAAACTCATCTAAATTTAATAAAAATGAATTATTTTAGATAGATATCAATAAATTTACATAGATTGACTAATAAAAGCAACCAAATCTAATAAAATGAATTACTGTAGATGGCGATCAGTAAATTTGGCATACGTTGACCAATAAAATCATCTACATTTAATAAAATGAGTATTGTAGATGGTGATCTGTAAATTTAGTATAATTTGACCAATAAAATCAACTAAGTTTATAAAATAAGTTATTAGTATATTTGTTTATAAGATACTATATATAAAATATATACAATGAATTTTATTTTTAAAAAATAACAAGGGGGCAAAAAAAAATATAGAGATAGTAATATTTAATAGAAGTAGGAAAAAAGCTACTTTTAAAAATGCACTAATTTTTGAGGGAAAAGAGATGGGGGTAAAGGTTCAAAAAAAAGAACCTTCAAAAAAAATTTTTGGGAAAAAGAACCTCCTTTAAAAAAAGCTCTAAAAAGTATGAAATAATTGAGAAATTAAGCCTACTTAATAAAACCCTTTTTGAAGTCAGTGCCATATTAAACTGATTTATAATAGGTATTTATAATTTATATACTCAGTATTATATATTCTAAGTTGCTTATAGTTTACATTTAAAACTAATCCAGGCATAAGACATAGATTGTATTTGTGAACAGAATTCTATAATTCAGTTTAAAATATGGCGCTGGCTTCAAAAAGGGTTTTATTAAGTAGGCTTAATTTCTCAATTATTTTATGCTTTTTAGGCTTTTTTTTGAGGTTCTTTTTTTCCCAAAAAATTTTTCATTTTACTTTTCTCTGGCACCACTGCATATAAACGTGCAAAGATGCCACCTAATAAGATGAGCCCATTAAAATAAAAGTATTTATATGTTACATAATGATCTACCATGACTGTTTAGTTTCTTAAGAAAACCAATGAGTGGTATTTTACTTTTTTATATAAATTGAAAATAAGAAAACAGAGTACACTATCTCATTAAGGTATAAGTGTGATACTAAAAGGTGGAAAATTATTGTCTAAGCCTTACCTCAGCATATAGATATTTTAGTTACATCACACATGTCATATATGTTTTATGAGAATGAGTATAGTTAAAAGGATTAGTATATACATTAAAATTTATTATTATTTACACATCAATAAATATAGCTATAAATGATAAGAAATCAGGAGAAAATTGTCCTCAAGGAAAATACAAGCATTTATTATACAGGGTTTTAAAGTGATATATGTTTTGAAAGAGGATAATGTTTGATAAAAGGCAGATAGGCAAAGTACAAAAAAAGAGTTGCTTTTTCCTTCACTAAGGTATTGCAAAACGATCTAGTCAACTTTAAATTAAACACACTAACTAATTTAGAATAATAAATTAAAGACAATAAACTAGCTCTTTTAAGAAATCACATGGGGTGGGGATATGACAAACATTTCCCAACTGGAGAGGTTTTGCATAAGAGTCCAGGCATGAGCCAAGTTTCAGAGTATGAGTTTTGATGCTAGGTGACTTTATGGTGTCCCCCTGTCCCAGTGTTGCACCTGCTCCTGTCCTGGAACCAGTGGGTAATTTGGCTCCTGTGAAGGAACAGGCGGCTTGCAATCCTCTAGTTTGCTTGTTGTCAGAATCCCAGTGCAATGTCTTCAAGTAGTTGCTCCCCATGGAGGGTGCCAATATCCCAATTAATTCTATTCTCTACCCAATTATAAGTTTATTACTATCCAGTTGGTGAAATCATGTGTCGGCGCCATTAAACATGAATTCACTTATTTTTATTGTTTTTGGAAATTTGGTTGGAAGCACACAGGGTGTCAGTTGAAGCCCTGTTGGATTTGGTTGGGGCAAGCAATTTTATGAGTTTTAAACTGGCGCAGAATTTTGACTTGGACTTGGATGCAGGGGCGTTGGTGCAGGATGCGTCATCAGTCCCAATAGCTTTGCACAAAATATGCTCATGCCTTTTTCAGTACACCAGATTTGTTTTTGTGATCATTTTAACTTGGTGACAGATCTGCTTTACCCAGCTATAGTAGGGGTGGAGGTGGTGGCATCAATAGCAGTGAGCATTAACTTTGACTCAAGTATTCTGTCCTAGCAAACACCTAGTCTTGGGGTTTTTTACCTTAATGATAATCTGGCGGCGGAATGGGAGTATAGCTCCATCACGTCTCTCCTCTATTTAACAGGCCTTCCGCCAGATTTTACCCTGGTGTTAGTGGCATATCAGGATATTTCTGATTTATAAAAGATCAATTACCTTCCACCGCACTCTGAATATGAATTGGCTTACTGCTTGACTTTTGGTGTGATCAACATCATCTATCCGCTTTATCCATACACATCGCAGGAGGAAAAGGCATTAGAAGTATGGTTATTGATATGCTTAAGAAGAACTAGGTGTTATAGAAAACGTCCCTGATTATGTAGCCTATAGTTTTTCTCAGAAGGATGCTGTATGTTGCGCCCTTGTGTTGGCTATCAGCATTTGAATAATAGTACCATTTCTGACCCCTAACCCCTACCCCTCAAGCAGACAATCATCCCAGCAATTGAAAAATCCCAGGTGTTTTTAAAGATCAACCTTGTGAGTGCATTCAATCAGGTCTGGGTGGCAGAAGTCCATGAATGGTTTACAGCAATTCAGACCAAAAGGGTCATATTCTAGTTCCAGGTGATGCCATTCTTCCTGAAAAGTGCTTTGGAAACGTCTCAGCAAATGATAAACATATGCTCAGTGACCTTGGGTTTATGCGCACGATAGCATACCTTGATGATACCCTCATTCATCCTCCCACCCCTAAGCAACATGAGAAGGATCTGGAGGAGGTGCTAGCCGCGTTTCACAAGGAGGAACTTTATGTCAAGCAACCTAAATGTTCATCCTTCTAGGAAAAAAATTTGTTTTTTGAGTAATTTAGTCTTAAATATGGTTACTCCATCCCCTCAGTAAGCTCAAGGTGATACTTGAGTGGCCAAACCCTGCAATCTAGAAGCAGTTGTAGAGCTTCTTGGGTGCCATTGTTTTTCAAATTCCCTTGTCCTCTCACAGCTTGCCGCACCACAGCACCCCTGACTGATAATAATGTGTTATTATGCTGGATGAAGGAGTGCCAACAGTCGTTTGATGCTATCAAAAGGTTTTTTTGGAGCCCCTGTCCTCAAACATGCAGATCCAGCAAGCCATTTTATATTTCATGCGACGCCTCATCTGCTGCTGTGATAGTGGTACTATTTCAGGTGCATGATGGGTTAGAACACCTGGTTGCATATTTTCCCGAAAGTTTGCTTCATCTGAGCAGTCCTGGGCTATTTATGATGAGGAGCTGGCCATCGTGGCATGGTCTCTTACTCACTGGCAGTATCTTATATAGGGGCGCACAGCATGAGATAACCGTGCAGACAGATCACCAGTCTCTCAAGTATTTTTGGAAACCTAACAAGTTGGTGCATTGTCAGGGCTAAACATATCATGCCCTCTCTGTTTTTAATTTTAAATATGAGTCCATGAAATGGCAATGAACGTCTCCCTAATTTTTTGAGTCGCAATCCTGCTTTGAGTCTGGCGGAATTGGATGAGCAAAAATTAACCACAGTGTTTCCGCTGGTCCTGATCTTAGCTATAGTTCCTCCCGAAATTTTAATGGTGGAATGGGCCCCAGAAATGCCTTTGTTTGCAAGGGTTTTAGTGGGCCAAAAGGCTTGCTTGGAGGGGTGAAATTATTGTCTATCTGGCACTTCTGATGCATAATCAGTCTCATTATTTTTGGTGGATGAAAACATTAAATTTCAGTCATGCCTGTGGGTACCACCACCTCTCTGCGATGAAGTTATTTTGGCGCACCATGACTCTCCCACGGTGTGGAACCTGGGTAACAAGAAATGTCTGGATTTGGTTAAATGGACATATAACTTTCCAGGCATCTCCAAAGTATTTTGTATGAATCGCAAATTATGTGACATGTACATGGGCTAAGTCAGATAGATCAGGTAAGAATGGTTTCCTTCACCCTTACAGCAGGTGGAGGGCCCGTGGACCTCAGTGTTATCAAGATTAATGTTGAGCTCTTTAGCTCTAAGGGTTTAATGCCATTATGATGGTCATGGACCATTTTACTAAACTCACACTCTTCATCCCCTGTTCCTTGCTATCACCTCAGAAGAGATGGACCAGCTCTTTGTTCAGCGTGTGTTTTAAAGGTTCAGGTTACTGCAGGAGATCATAAATGACTGTGGGTCCCAGTTTATGACGTAAATTTTGAAATAATCTCCTGGTGATATTGAGATTCGGCTTGTCACATAACTGCATACCATCCTCGGTCAAATGCTCAACTGGAGTAAGTATTTCAGACTCTAAAGTAGTGCCTTCATTGTTATGCCACAGCCGCGCAGGACTTCTGAGTGAAGACCTTCAGCTGGCTCAATTTTCGTATAATAATGGTACTCATGCATCTACTGGTTTCTCGCCATATGAGGCCACAATGAGTTACAATCCCTCATTCTTGGTGGGGCAATGTCATTGGCCGTAGGTGCCAGCTGCAGAGGAGCATGAACAGAACGTTTAGAGCACTCAGTCTTTAATTGGTATTATTTTGATCAAAGCTACCATTGATTACAAGCGATTCATAGACCAAAAACGTCTAGTGTCCCATGAAAACAGTGGGTACCATGTCATGTTGGACACGCGCCACCAATAAATAAAGGTGTCCTCTTAAAATTTGCTAGTAAACAACCTGGTACCCATATGGTGGAGGCGGATTTAGGCAACAGCGCGTTTTGTTTGATGCTTCCAGGCCACTGGAAGTAACACCCTATTTTACACATGTCGTAGTAGTTCCTGTTTAAGTGGAAGTTCTGGTAGAACCAGAGCACATAATGGTTGAAGGGTCAGAGGAGACTGAGGTTGACACAATCTTGACTTTTAAGCGATCTCATCAGTCAATCCGATATCTTGTGTCCTGGAAGGGGTTTCCACATATGAAAACAGCTTTGTTAGTGCCAAGGATTGCGCCAATTGTGGCAAATTAGTAGAGGCCTTTCATATTTGCATCCCGATGGTCCCTGTCCCCCCTGAAGGTTGACAAGAAAAAGAAATTAAGCTCCAAAGGCTCATGAAAGTGTCACGCTCACCCTTGTTCCTGGTGATGGTGCTCCCCCTGTTCAAAGGGGTAAGGATAACGTAATTCTGGAGACCCACCCCCTGTGCCTCAATTGTGAAGTATTCCAATTTTACACCCTAAAAGGGGCCAAGGAGGCAGCCATACACCTTGTAACCCAGCATAATTTAGCCCATGTGGTGGATGAAAGGTGGGTGATGGCATACCCTCTCAAACTTGCCCCTTTCCCACTATCTGACCATAGAAGAGCTGATCCATCAGATCAGGAGGGTGTGCGTTGAGGTGGACGTAGGAGAGGATGCCACCAGAAGTGAAGTGGCAAGTGTCTATCCCTAATGATAGTTTTAGGTTCCACTGAAGAGATGGGAAGAGGAGAGTACTTCCACCAGTGACAATTTTAGATCCACTGAAAAATCAGTAAATCCAGATAAATTAGGGGGTCCAACTCTGGTGGGGGTGAAGGTGATTGGTCCTTGATATGAAATGGGACAAACCCCATGTGGGCTGTACTTGGGTGCAATCAGTCGCCTGCCAAACAAAGCTTCACTGACCCACCAAGTGGAACGTGGTGGAGGAAAAATTTTAACTTTAAAATTCGAGCAAGAACCAAATGGCCAGTGGAAGGTTAATTTGGCATCAAATTTGTTAGTAAATCTCATTTTGAAGAAATTGTTTGGGATCACTGTTGGTGCTACAGTTCTTTGGAATGGCGCTGGGGTTCATGGTGGCTCAAAGCTGGAAAATCGGAAAGAGCGCCAAGGAGGAAACGGAAATGAGTTAGAATACCAAATATTCTATTAAACTAAAAGGCTTTGATATTTATAGGGTGTGTTGGGACTCAGTGCCTTTGGGATTGTCAGGACCTCATCCGATCAGGATCTTTACCAATCTTCTGGAATGGCCTCCTTGAGGGTGTCCTTAATTAATAGCATCGCTCACCTGACTGAATGGGTAGAAATGCCACCCCACGTGACTCAGGAATATGTGAGGATGATCCTGGAATAGTTTTAGCTCGGGTAGGTTTGACAACTGATTTGGCACAGCCTGATTCAGAAGATGGGAATTTGATATAATTTCTATCTCAAATCCCAACAAGGCCCCCCTCAAGATCCTGTTGGAGGGGGGTATATGGCTGAAGGAACTGACCATGCACCCAATTTACAACAGTCCCTTGATTAATGTTGGCAATGGAGTACTCAGACTTCACCTTATGTATAACTTTGTAGGTTCCAGACCACAATACATCAAGCTTATTCTGTCAGCCTCCAGGTCAATGATGATAAAAGAGAATGTGGTCACCTAGTTGAAAATCTGGTAAGGAGGGTCATCCGAGATTTGATCAGGATGTCTCTCTTCCAGTGTTGGTAATAATGCCTTAAGTGGTTTGGGCTTGGAGCTGGACAATTTCATTGGCTAGAGCCCTCATAGTTAAATTGGAGTTCTCAGTGGTGGAGGCTTTGAGCAGGGGCTGGACGCTACTGGGTAGCTGAGGTGCCCGCCCATACAGGGCTTCAAATGGGGACACCTTGATGACACGTTGATAGCTTACCCGGTAGGCAAGCAAGGCACTGGGCAGATAATGGTTCCAACGGGCAGGATCTGAGGCGGCCAACTTCCATATAATGGAAACAAAGTTCTGTTAGTGCGTTCTACCGCCCCATTAGTAGTAGGGTGGTAGGGGGCAGCAAAACTCTGGGTGGTGCCAAATAGCGAAGTTAGTTCCTGTACTACCTGGGAGGTGAAGTTCAACCCATTGTCCGAAAGCAAGGTTTTGGGGCACCCATGATGGGTGAAAATGGGGAGAACAAGAAATAGGGCGGTAGCCTTAGTGGTGGCAGCAGGGACTGAGGTCGCCTCAACCCACTTAGTTAAGTGGTCTATGGCTAAGATAAATATACTTGTGACCATGCAGCCAAGTGGGAAGGGGACCCACCACGTCAATACTAACGACATTATAAGGCTTGGTTGGGGCAACAACTGAGTGCTGATATTGAGGGTTGGCCTGGTCTTGGGATTGGCAGGTCATACAAGCTTCCAGAACCTCTTAGATGGTTTCTACCATTTGGTCCCAGTAGCAGCGTGACTTCAGCCACTCATAAGTCTTCTTGACTGCACCATGTCCAACAGTAGAATGGCTTTCCAGGATGACGTCAGTTCAAGAGGAAGGTTGGATATAGGGAAGCTACTTCTTGTTGATTCTCTTGTAGAATAGCCCATCCTAGACTTGAGTGTCTTGAGTCATTTGGCAGAGTTCAGCCTGAACCTCGGGGGTTTCCAGTTCCCATCGTTTGGGCTGTCCTATCAGGTCATAGAGATGATCTTCCTCAGGGTCAGGATCAATAATACCAGCATCCAGGAGAGGCCATCAGCATTCTGGTGTATAGCGCCAGCGCGGTGGATGATGGTGAAATCGTAGCTTTGCAGTCGTAGGGCCCACCTGGCCAACTGACCATCAGGGTTTTTCATTTGTTGAAACCACCAGAGTAAATAGTGGTCTGTAATATAGTAAAATTAGTACCGTAGAGGTAGGGCCAGAAATGTTTGATGGCTAAGAGAACGGCTAGACATTCCCTCTCAGTGACGCTGTAGTTCCGCTCAGCCTTGTTTAGCATCTTACTAAAATAAGCCACGGGATGATCGACCTGGTCCTCATTGTGCTGAACCAGGATGGCTCCTACGGTGATGTCACTCATTTCCGTGAACAGCAAGAAAGGTTGGTTGAAGCAAAAATGAACTAGAACAGGTTTAGTACATAAGGCTGTACATAAAGCGTTGAAGGCCTGTTCCTGCTCAGGTCGCCACTTTAATGGTACGTATTATGTGGGAGGTAGAGCAGTGGCTTGGCTAGATTAAATAACCATGGGATGAACTAATGTTGGTAGCCCACCATACCTAGAAAGACTTGAATATCCTGTAGACTTTGAGGGCGTGAAATCTTCTCTATGGCATCGACTTTGTTGGGTATAGGTTGGATGCCACGCTCAGAGACCTTGTGCCCTAGAAACTCTAGCTCATGCTGGAAAAAGGAGCACTTAGAGAGTTTGAGCCTGATGGAGGCCTTCCTGAGATGCTCAAAGACTTCCTTGAGATGCTCTACATGTCCGTTAAAGGTTTGCAAAAAAATGGGTATGTCATCCAGGTAGACAAGGACACACAAGAGCTTCAAGTCCCCTAAGGATTCCATCCATGGCATGCTGGAACGTGGCTGGGGCGTTGCAGAGGCCTTGGGGCATCCTGCTAGGCTCAAATAGCCCCTCGTGGGCAATTAGATCACACTTGGCTTGGTCTTTGGGGGCGAGCTTGACCTGCCAATACCTGCTGGTGAAGTCCATGGCTGAAAAGTACTGAGAACTGGCAAGCAGGCGGATAGAATCATCAATCTGGGGCAGAGGATAGCTGTCCTTCTTGGTAATGGAGTTGAGTCATCAATAATCCATCACCACCCAGTGCTTGCCATCTTTCTTTCAGACCAGCAGAAGAGGGGAGGCCCAAGGACTATGGGAAGGGACCAAGAGTCCAGTGTCGAGCAGCTGTTTGAGTTCTAATGTAACCTGGGCCTCTTCAACCTTGCTCTTTTGGTAAGGCTGGGACCAAAAAGGGGGCGTCCCCAGTTTCTACGTAGTGGAGGACTCCGTTCATCCTTCCAAAATCATAGGTTAAAGTTGAGAATAGGTCCGAGTATTCCTCCAAGAGCTCCTGAACCTTAAGTCGCTGTTCATCAGAGAGGTCATTTCCAATATTAGCATCAACCAAATTAACCGAGGGTGGTGACTACAAGCCAAAGTCCCTTAAGTCACCAAAGCTTTGAACATCGGCAATAGCCCCTATCAGTAACAGGTGGACATAAGTGGCATGTTGGTTTGGACCTACAACTTTTGGTTTGTCAGTCAGGTTGGCTAGCAACACTGATATATATCCAGCATATGCTGGATCAAGGATCCTGGAGCAGGTCAGCACTTCCTTGGGAGAGGGTTTATCTAGGCCCTGGATTTCCAGTAAATACCCTAAGGGAATATTGATATGGACCCGGGTGTCAATGATGACTTGGATTTTGGGGTACAGTAGTCACCTGGGGCAAGTAGATCGGCATCCCCTCTAATCCATCAACAGCAGGAGGGGGTAGTCAGACTCGAGACCCCTGGATGTGATACTCAAGCCAATTGATTCATCCTTCAGTCTCCAGTAGGCAGGCTTGGGCCTTGACCTCAGCCCTAGAGTCATGAGCAGTCTCAAAAACCAGAGGGACTCGATGTCCTAGAAGGGAGAGGAAACCACCATTATAGTAGAGAACCACTGAATAGTCTTGAAGGAACTGTGTCCCAAGGAGCAGATCATAGCTAGGGTTGTCCAGAGCGATGGTGGGTGTATCTAAAGTGAGCTTTCCAAACTGAATCAGTATAGAGGAATAGGCCCCTATGGATCAGGTGCACTGGGGGCCAGCCATGCCATACTCCATGTAGTGCGACATATTGGGAGTGACCTTGATGCGTTTCATCATCTTGGAAGAGATGATGTTCACAGGGGAGCCACTGTCAACTATGGCGTAAACTGGAATCTTGTGGACCCGGACAGCGACTCAGGTGACCAAACTTACAAACTGGGGTGGTAACGTAAGGAACATGGGAGAATCATCAGAAGAAGAGTAAGCAGTATCAATGTCTTTATTGTCATCATATACCGCAACTACTTCCTCAGAAACAATGGCTTCTGGTCTATGTGCAGGGAATACTTGAGGCTGAGCAGGGATGTCAGCATGGAGCGCCTCGTCCTTCATGCTGACAGCCCTTTTCCCACCTCCTCAGCAAGACGTTTCCAGCAGGTCTTAGCACTATGTCTAAAGCAATTGCAATAGGTGCATTGAGGATGGGGGTTCTTCTGGTTCTTGACTACATGGACCCTAGGGCGGTTAGAGGGGCCAGTAGACGTGGCCTTAAAGTGTAGGATTGAGGCAGGGATCTCGTTGAGGGCCTCCTTAATCTCCCTGATACAGGGGAACCCATTCTTCTGCCCGATCTTGTGCATTTGGACCTCAGGATAGGACCCCAAGGCAGAGATGACAGTGGTGATGGCGTCGTCCATAGTGATACATTTTGTCTTGACCAGAGGTTGGGCCTGGGCGTAAAACCAGTTAGCAAACTCCATATGGATTTCTCCTTTGTTCAGTCAAATGCCCATGAACGCTTGCTTCTGGTTGACCAGGGTTTGGTTGCTGCCAAATTCTTGGAATAAGGCGGTGTGGACCTGTTCCCAGGTATTACACTCCTTCAAATGGGGAGTCATTATTTCCTGGGCAGTGCTGTCTAGACAGGAGTGGATATGATTCACCTTTTGTCAATCAGTGGCCTCCTCCATGGAACTCTCATAGGCATACAGGAAGGAGGCGATACTTTCCCATCCGGGGGTGCACCTTTCCTTGAAACTAGGTTTAAAGTTAGCTACAATGGGAGTGGAAAGGGTGTTAACGCCTAGGATAGGGGTCAGCTCTGAGATCTCCATTTCCGCATAATCTCAAGGAACCCGCTGATCTAACCACCTCCACAAGCCCTCTAAGTCCTCGTGGATGTAGTCCCAATTCTGGCTGAGGGTGAACGCAGAAGCCTTATGGGCAACCTGCTCCTTTAAGGATTGAATCTCGGCGTTCTGTAGATGGAGCTGGTTTTTGATGGTGGTCAACTGGGTTTTGAACCCACGACAAGTTGTCTCAAGCTGGGAGATACAAGCGTCAGTAAGCTTTGTAAAGACGCTGAGGTTATCCAACTCATCTGACAACGCTTTGATGGAGACCCTGGGGTTGAGGGGGACACCATCCAATCGGAGCTTGCACCCCAATGCCACCTTTTGGATTTGATCCCGTAAAGGCAGCCAGGGCAGTCATTATATCCCTTCACCAGGGGTCTTCAGGTTTGCCCGAGGTTGGAGGGCCTGGGGGCCCTTGAGGCCTGCGTGGTCCCTTGGGTCCAGCTGGCCCTTGACGCCCTTCGGGACCTTCTGGCCCAGTACCCATGGGGGTAGTCATGAAAGGCCAGCTCTCAGTAGTGCTGCTGTAGGGATAATACCAGTTCTTCAACTTGTTGTAGACGCTGGGTCCATGTTGCTGTGAATAGCTGGGCGTTTTGGCGAAATTGCTCCTTGAGGTATCTGGAGATTCTGCTATCCAGTACTATAATCTGATTGCGGATCTCATTAATTAATCACCAGTTATCAAGAATAGCTTCGCGATTGTCATGCACAAAGGAGGAGGCAGCGTCATAAAAGTTGATAATGTAGGAATGTAAATTCTGGGTGAGCCCTAGTTGCCAGGAGACCTCCTGATGGTGTAATCTGACTAACTGGAGGAGGTGATGGATAGTGGGGTGGATAAAGTTATGGAGGTATCGGTCAGCCCCCAGGGTAAGCTCCCCAGCTGGCAATATGGCTGAGGTGTAAAGGTCCCGCAATATGGAAGGTACAAAGGAGGCGCAGGAGCAGCTGGAGCAGGCGCCCTCAGAGTAGATGTCATCTATTAATTGTTGAATGACATCATTGATATGCTCATACTGTAGTTGGTATTGGCTCCCATCTAGGGAGGGCAGCGAGATTTGAAAGGCGGCGTAAAATTCTAGCCTTTCTGGCTGCGAGGGCAGCATTGCATACCACAAGGTACTAACCCATTGTGTAACACTCCTCGATTGACCAGTTGTTTAGTCATTAGGGCTGCTATTGGTTTCCATTTTTTATGATAGACATTTTCACTTAGGTCAGCTCGGAGTCCCCTGTAGTGAGCACCAATTCTGTTGGCGCTACAGTTCTTTGGACTGGCGCTGGGGAACGCGTTGGCTCAAAGCTGGAAAAATCGGAAAGAGTGCTGAGGATGCGGTGGAAAAATGGGTAGAATATTGAATATTTTATTAACTAAAAGGCTTCGATATTTATGGGGTGTGTTGGGACTTGGTGCCTTTGGGATCATTGGGGCCTCATCCAATCAGGATCTTACTGATCTTCTAGAATGGCCTCCTCGAGGGCGTCCTTAATGGATAGCATCACTCACCTGACTGAATGGGTGGAAATGCCGCCCCACGTGACTCAGGAATAGGTGAGGATGATCCTGGAATAGTTTTAGCTCAGGTAGGTTTGACAACTGATTTAGCACGGCCTGATTCAGAAGATGGGAATTTGATATGATTTTAATCTAAAATCCTGACAATTACAATACTTTGTTCATATATTCCCATTTAATCCCTAAGCTTCATAGTACTTGATACAATCAACCTCACTAATCAGATGTTAATCAATTTTTATAAATTATTTTGCAATAAACAAATCCCCTTTCCATTTAAACTTTCATTTATAAAATAGTTTTTCCTCCTTCACTGCAGCTACCCAGACCAATGTTTATAGGGCTGCACAACGACTGGCCCTAGAAGTCATTATTACATGCTGCTGCTAACCATCCTCAAAATGGAGATACTGAAAAAGTAGCCTTTTACAATAATTTTGCTTAGTGGACGCACTCTGGTATTACAACATCCCATTTTTTGGATATTATTTGTCACACTTGGAGATGTTTCATGACCACTCTGCTCAATCTTCAACCAGTAATACTTCTGCGCTTCCTGGGCCCTTCGTGGCTCCAAAAAAGTTAACCTCAGTAGCATCTGTTGCCACCCTGGTAGCTTCAATTTAGTTACTGGTTGGTTTGGTGGTTATGATGGTCGCTAGCTGTCTCCACCTATTAGCTTTTCTCCCCGCCCGCTACCAAGTCAATTTTTACAGCAGTGCCCATTGGCATTCTAGGATTGCCTTCTGGGTGCTCATGCACCCTAACTATCAGGCCCAACGAAAATTTATCTGCCATTTCTGACAGTGTAGAGCGCCTTGCAGCTCCACGTGCCCCTGCACTATCCCCCTCACCACCCAGAATTGCCAAATAAATCACATATTTTAACGTTAAATCCTAAACTAATATTTCTTCTGGGCGCGCATCAACAATGGTTGCAATATTTCCCAGCTTTGTTTTGCTTTAGATCGATCAAAAATTCTTGTCAACATGCTGCTTCAGGTGCTTTTTAATGGTGTTAAATACATCAAAGACGATCCAGTAGTGTATATTTGGGGTATATTTCTGACAATTACACCCCTCCTTATTCGCTCATTGTGCCGGTGCATCAATTCTTTCCCTCCTATATTAGCACCACCCTCAACCTTAAGCACAAACTCCATAAAAATTGGGAGGAAGCTTGGACCGCCATTTGCTCCCAAGCGCTTCCCATTTTTCAAAATAAAACTCAACCTTATGCTAACGCCCTGACAAAATAGAACAAGATTGTGGGCTTATTTTCTGAGGCTTTAAATTGTGGAAACCCTTAAATAGTCTAATATACAACTCAAGCATTTCTTTTTCACTGCCTATGACACCCAATTTCCCCCTCGTTTTTATGCCCAAAGAAAATTCCAAACCTTTCTAAAAGATCATCATTCAATATTGAATAAGCTTCCTTGCCTAACTAGTCCCCTCCACAAAGCTGCAGCTGAGTCAGTTGCTATGCTTGCCAAGGGTCTATCCCCCTAGTATCCCAGATGGCCTTACCATATAGTTAAACTTAATCTCCTTAACAGGCGCAAAACCAAATAAATGCATTTATATTGTTTGGGGAAGTGCCACAAAATACTAAAATTCATGGTCACATGCAACGCCATTGCAACCTTTATAACAACTTAGATGCCCGCTTTCAAGCAGAACCTGATATCCCACTATATTGAGGGCCTTATTCTCATGAAAGAATGTCATAAACCAATCTTTGGGTGACACTAAAACACATACATCAGATGACCCCACCTCTGTCTTTCTGCTTTAGCTGCACATTACCCTGGAAAAAATACGCATCCCAAGAAAAGCGTCCTAACCCCTCCCCCTCTGCCATGGTAAATATCAAATTGCCACTCTTGCACCTGGATGGCTTAGTTTAATTTTGTTTTGTGCCATTATTCTTGCTAAAGCGTTTTGGTCCAATAATTTTTTAGTTTAGTATTATTTTGGCTTGTTCTTGTGCCTTTTGGTAATGTCTTTCACCTGGTGCTTACCTTAAAAATTCGATTGAAATTTAAGATGTTGGAGAAGATTAAAGCCCTCTTTTCCAAAAAGTTGGTAGATGGACAAATAAACGCCAACTTAATATGGATACAGATACAGTAAAGTTAAAGAGCTGGAAACGAACAACCAGTATTGGGAAGGAGATTATAAATAGCACTTTAAAAATTCGCAAAAGTTCTATACTAATAAATTTTCAACAGTCCCTAATTCAGAAGTAGAGTATAGTGAATCAGAACAACAAGATGAGGTGTATCCTGACTTATAAGAATACAACAATACTAACTAAAAAATGGATTCATTAAACACATGGTCCATTTCTAGGGTGCTGACATCCTTGCCAACAATGAACAACTCCATGCACATGAAAAATCCTATTTTCTTTAAACTCTCCACGCCGCCCAAATGTAAGAATAGAAACTACTTTCTCAACTGTGGAATATAGTAAAGCCAAATCTGAACCAAACCCAACTTACCAAGGTTTGACAAGGATGGAAACATCCATTCCTTTTTAAGCTCTTATTTTTTTGTCCTTGAGAGGAGCATCTGACCACAGAAAGGCATCTGCCTTTATAAAAACGTGATTATTAAAGCTATGACTTCATAAAATGCACTAATTTATGATGTATGGTCCTATGAAGATGTTAAAGAGGCAATTACTTATGTATTCAGAAAGCCAGATAGAATGAGACCCAGAAAACTGAGCCCTCAAACATAAATTAAGCCTAATGAATCCATAAAAGACTTTATTGATTATTCTACTTTAGAACACAGGTTCTTATAGGATCAAACTCCATGACTAAATTATTGATGCAAAGATTTTAATGGATCATGCAGCAGAGACCTACCATGACTTGCATCTCATATTAATGCCACTTTTAATTAAACTATTGAGACTCAGGGAATTTTATTTATTTGTGCCATAGAGAGGTAGTTAAAGGGCGCCTAGTTGCCAAATAATCTACAGCAAGTAAGGTTTTCTCCTAAAAAAATAAGTTATAGTTCCTGTGATCAAGAAATAACATTAAGCTCTCCAGCACAGAAACTGGAACAATCACAGCCTAGTAACATCTTTTTTCATAAGTGAGAATAGGGACGACTTCAAATTCAAATGCTATAGTCGCATTATATAATCACAATAAGGAATGTCATGCTAAAGGTTGAAAATGGGCAGGCTTGGGAAAAAGTAGGAGGAGAGTTGGAATTCACTACTTACAAAGAGTATAATGAAGATATACCACCCAATTATTCTAAACTTTAACATGACTGAATGTTTAGAAGATGATCCTTATATCTCAATGTGGCACCAATGTACATATGGATACAATTTGATTTTGAAGTAAAGGCCAAAGCCAAATATGATTTCTAACAATGACAAAATTGAAGTATCAAATCCTTATGCAAAGCAGATATTGAAACAGGGTTAGACCTCAATGTAAGATGTTTTAGTGGCTTTCCATAAATGAATGATTTCAAGTAGCCATCCCCATAAAACCTTTTCAGATAGCTTTTACAGTGATTAGTTTATGTTTTAAATGACAACTCAAATTGAGTGGTCCTGATACTAAATATATATCAGATTCCTTTGACCTATACTCTGAATTTAATTATTCTGATATTAATGTCAATAAGTTCAAAGTATGGGCCATTATTAGTAGTAGGTTAAATAATAATTAATAAATACAGAGTTGTTTAAGAGGTTGAGGATTACGCTAATTTGCCCATGCTAAGGATAAAAGCTTTACAGGTTTACACACTATCGCGTCTTGAGGCTTATAGCGCGTTGTCTTATAATTTTTGTTACAATAATTGTAGTGGCACCATCCTGCTTCTACCCAACTAGAATTATTAATATCTAATTTAAATCAGCCTAATGTGAAAATTTGGAGTATCCACTAGTCACAAAAATGATACCCTAACCATCCTCAATAATATAATTCTGCTCTACTATACATGAATTCAGAAATTTTTAAAAACAGCTCTGGTATGCTTATCAATTTTCCTACAAAAATTTTATGTTACATTTAATTATTACCAATTGCTAAAAAGAGTCAATCTGCTACATACTCAAATCCATGAGCCTAAGAGCATACCACTATGATCTAATAAAGGGTTGACCTTGCAATCATGTACAAAATTAGTTATACCAACCAGACTGACTATTTTTTGGGTGTACTATTTGCAGAAGTTTATTAATTCTGGTCCTAGTCATGATTAAACCCCAACATTTAGACTGGCATAGTAATTGCTGGGTATAAGCTAATTTATATACTGTGTTGTGATTAACAAAATAATTTTAATATCAAAGAAGGCATTGAGATATTGCCTTTGTACACCTATTTTCTAGTTTACAAGTCTTTTTATAAATTTTGTTGACCCTGGACGAAATATGGCTCCATAATGGAGACATCTACTGCAATCACAACGCCATCCTTATGGCTGATTCTGTCAACTGAAATGATCCAGAAAAAAATTAAGCTTAAAATTTATTTGGAAAGTACCAAATTATAACTGAAAAACTCTTCTAATATTGTTATGCTAAAGCGTGATCCATAATATTGACACCAGAGTGCACTATCACATCCAATTGCGCCAAATTAAGCACTTAAATCATTTGAAGAGGCTGTGTCAAGAAACCAAAGTATACTTTACTGTGGTACTTAATACCAGGAAAAGTCTGAGTTTTGTGCCGATTTCCATCATCAAGAAGAAGGATAGAATAAACTGAGTACTTTATTGACTATCTCAAGCTCAATGACATTATGAGAATGGGTTTATATTTTTTCATGTATTGACAATTCTAGAAAAGCCTAAAGATGTAAATTCCTTTTGATAATGGACCTTATTAACAGCCATTGACAGATTGACATTATTAAATCTGGATAAAAAATGTGGCATAATAAAGCAAGAGGGTCTGTTTAAACTGACTAGAATACCTCAAGTCCTATGCAATGCTCCAGAATTTTTCCAAAAAGAGTGGACAAGATCTTATGAGATTTTTCTTGGAATTATTACTGATATACCTTGACAATATCAAAGTTTCCAGCTGAAGTTTTGACAACTATCTGAAAATTAAAAAGAGGTTTAAAGAGGTTTGCAGCTTTAAACTTAAAGTCTATTATAAAAAGTGTCAAGTTTTATTAATACCAGCTGGTATGCCTTGGATTTGTTATCAACAAATGTTCTTCAACCACAAATATCCCAGCCATAGGCTATTTTAAAGAAAAAATATCAATAACCAATAGTAATATTTTAGATTTTAATAAATGACAGTGCTAAATTTGTTTGACCAAACCATCTGAAATAATCCTTTATTTTTTATTTTTACTAACATCTAGATACAGGTTTCAATCAAATGTTATAAACTATTGCTCCTTGTGGGTCCGATTTTATATGAAGTTGCTAAAGATGTATTGAAGTACTAATGGTAAATCCACTGGGTCCTTTTTTACTTAGCATTTTAAATAATTGATTAAATCTCCTAGTCCCTTCCAGTGGACCTCCATTTTCTTTATTTTTAATCACAAAGCAATGTACTAGGTGTCCCTATCACCCCATATTATTATTTCAATCTTCATATCTTCCCTTGCCCTGAGCTAGCGTAAAAAACTAGGTAATAAGGTCCTAAATATAAGTACAGCCATCTGCCAGTATCTCAATGGTAAGTGCGCAATTTTTCAGTTTTATGGTAAAGACTGAACCTAGGCATTTGTTTTCCTAGCCCTAATTCGATATTGCGCCTCTAGTTTTTATAGTCAAATTTGTTGTTTAATAGTCAGATTTTGCTCTAATGGGAGCCTTAGAAAGAGAAGAGTATAACTTTAAGAGGATTTTTATTTGAAAAGAGGATTTTCCTAGTGAAGGTATGACCAGACTACCATGAAGAGTACATGGAGCAATACTGTTAGTAAAAAAGTAGTAGATACTATAGTGGCTTATTGGTTTTGCTGAAATAAAACCCTAATACTGATAAAAAAGGTTTCTTTCATCTCTGTATTACCAGGTTACTGCCCTCAAATAATACTCGTTTATTTTGTGTGATTTTATCTGTGCACTTGAAATACGCCGCCCTACCAAGGATTTCAAATAATAATGCTTATTGCAGGGGGCATAAATTGTTTCTCTTTATACCATTTTATGATATGTATTGCATTAACCTTTTGATGACTACCTTCTGGTAGAGCAGGGCCAACCTTTTTGTAGCTGAAGCAGATGGCCCTGTGGCCCTGAAAATACTTTTAACAATGTCTTTAAATAAGAGAAGATCTGAATGCTCACGTTGGAAAACTGTCTAAGTTATAATTGTACATCATCACTAAGTGGAAGCGTTAGTAAAAAATTGGAAGATTATCCTTGCCACCTTGACGGCTTTAGTAATGCTATGGATAAGGCTGTTTACTCCAACACTGTTTTATACTAGTACAAGATTTCTTACATCTAGAACTTAAAATCAGGGACAAAAATAAGGTCCCTGGTGTGTGAGAACATCATTTTGAAAGCCAACTCTCTGCTTGCTACCCAAAAGATTGTTGATATTAAAACAACGTTGCAGGCAGAATTCCATCTTTTTCTGAGATGATGGATCAATTGGAGAAGTAGATATGCAGTGATATTTGTAAGTGCCAACAGGGTCAGGTTATTTTAGAACCTTTCCTATGGAACACAATAGTAAGAGAAATAATACATTGTTTACTTGTAACTTGTCTACAATTTTTATATCCATTTTGAGTGGAGGGGTTTCTCGTGCATCACAATGCCATGGTGGCTCAAAGTCATTTTACTTCCTTTCTCATCTTAGCAACTCAGTTAGTCAGATGAAAACAATGCAGGCCCTTGAGCCCTGAAGTCATGTAACTCATTTACAGGTTTACCCCTTTTAAATTACCAGTTTGAATTTATTGTAAATTTGCACAATATTGATATTTTTTAGTTTAGTATGGAGGAGCATATGAAACTGCTAATTTGGCAGTTGTGAATAACTCATTAGACTCCAAAAGTTAGGAGTTAGTTATGCTGATCCTAAAGATGGTCGGCACGTCCTATCTTAAACCCAAGGACTTTCTTATTAAGCAGTTTGGTGGGGCATACAGGATCACTACTTGTAAAATGATATTTCTTAATATATCCTTTAACAAATATGATTCTTTAAAAGTTTTTTCTGAGCACTTTTATTTGAAGTAAAAGATGTTATCTGGGGCTAATGTAAAATTTGATTTTGATGCCTAGATCGCTCTTCTCTAAGCCTACAAGACCTACATGGAATTGTATCAGGGTTTGATACCAGTTATGAATGAAAAAAATGATATCATGCATTGTGGGAATCATCATTGCCAATGTGTCACCATTTTTGAGGCACCTAACAAAAGCAATTGGGAGCCTTAAGGCCCCTATTCTAGGTCCTTTTCCATGAAGAAATAATCAACTTTCCCTTATGGAATTTGTTTTGACAGACCTGGTATTAATTAAATTACTTGTTACCATTATAAGCCTAAGAATTATGTAGATCATTACCTTAATCTAGGTGCTAATATAGATTCATTTGGTGAGCCCTGTGAATGAGGGGGCTTTGGAAACTCATGGAGGAGTAGAATTTTAATTTTTTTACTTCCGCCTCCATAAAAATTCTGGTAAGAATTTTTGAACTATTTCCCATTAAGCAGATGTCTTATGATGTCAACCCATCTCCGGCTGTTCAAAAGAGTCTAGAAGATGACAAGGTAGCGGTTAAAAACCTTAACCAAAGAATAAAATGGTTAGTTGTCCTTGGAAGTTGTAGTGAATCCTTATGTTCAACAGTTAGAACAACAAGAGCTTCCAGTTTTCTTTGGTAATATCCCAAATTGGATGGAGTCTGTCAGGAATGAAGGGAATCGCACTGATATGGGTAAGATTTGAATGTGACTTAATTTGCAACATTACTAATAGATATCCACTGTTTTAAAAGATATTGAAATTGCTAAGAACAATGAACTTCTTAATGAGCGATTGAAATCCTGAACTCTTTAAGAATCCGCCAATTTACCTGACAAAGATGATGATTCATCAGACAAGGATCTTTCTATTTAAGACCTCCAGATTCCGCACCCTTGATCAAGAAATACCGTGTACACTAGGAACATATTGCATTCTAATGTAATAATCAGGAAATCTTCAATCCTTTCTTGATCCTAATTTATACCCTAAGTCTAACATACTCATTTAATTTCCATAAAAATCTTTTATTACCTCCAGTCTCTAATCGGCAAAGATACCTTCGGTTTTGCTTGTTTAATTAACTTGAGGTTTTTGTCTTTTTCAATGCAGAGTTTAATTCCTGTTCTTGTGAACAGAGATTGACTCAACAATGCCGTTTCAATTGAGAGATGCCTTAGGGAAGAAGAGACCCCTAAGTGATCCTGATGGAGCTACATTCATCTAATAATTGAGTAGTCTTCTAAGGACCCAACCTACATATTAAACAACAAATCTAAAACTGGTTTTCTGTCAGGTCCTTCTGAGGCTACCTGGTGAAGACATATCGTCAGAAATAATAATCTATTGATGATAGCCCTACCAATATGGAGGAGAATATGAGCCTGATCAGTTGGGTCATTACTAGCAACCAAAATACGCTTCAACATCACACTTGAGAGCTTAAGTTCATTGCGACCATGACCCTTACTAATTAAGCCCTGGATCATTAAATTTGCTGAATTCAGGATGCAAAAGATCACTGCCGCTGTCTCAGAGTTATTAGTTGGTTCTATCACTCCTGGCAAGAGATATAGCCATAGATGCTCCGCACAAATTGCTCACAGCATTCAGCATCTTTATGCCTCACTTGAACTTGCTAAAAACAAATTAGGATAGTCCAAACAGAAATCTAACACTTGTTATTCTTACATCCTGCTTTACACCATCAAATGCAGTTACTTGAGTTACACTTTGAAATCCAATGGCAATTCAGAATTTCTTAACAAATTAAAATCAGCTTTTTAAATTGTACAAAGCCACGACTGTTTTGGTTAAGACAATTGCAAGGCCATTTTGGACAATTGCCAGGATTCCAAAGAGATTCAACGTCAATTGACCTAGATTGAAACTAAAGTTATCTTATATCTGCAAGGCGAGCTTTCCCAGGAAGATGGTATATGCAGCTACTAGTATGGACCAACAAGTGGAAACCCTTTGTCTAATCTCACCGACTTAATCTCAGAGAATAGTCAAGCTACTGACTTCCAAATTTCCGTGCTAGTTACTTAGTCTTAGCAGTTTGGCAACTGAACTTCTATGTCGCCTATTCAGGAAGTTATTTTAAAAAGGACCTATTGGAGCTACTGATTCTAGTGTGAAAGAAGGGGAAAAGGGCCACCTAGCCTGAAGATCCCAGCGGCCCCTCTGGATCCTCTAAGTCTATTAAATTCCCTTTTAGAGAAAACCACAAAGCTTGGATTAAGGCTCTTGAATGACAACTACTAAAGATGGCCCGATAGCAGAGAGGAATATTGAAGGGGATCTATTGATATGACTCTAACCTTGCTCTCTTTGTACAAGTTTTGAAAATGACCAAAACATGTTAATGGCTGATCAGATCTCAAAACTCTAACCAGGCCCAAGTTTTTGTCAACTCTAGTGGATGAATTTTAAGCTTCAAACAACTGAGGTTAAACAAAATTAACTCTTTCCACTTAATTAGCCCTTCAATCCGCCAAAATCAATAAAATTCATTGATTTCAAGATAGAAAATCCCCACTTAGACATTTTAATGACTTTTTCACTGCTCTCCAGGATATATAAATGAATTTCGCCGCCAATTTAACAAGGCTATTCCTCAAAATGACATAAGTATCACAGAGCCTACTGAATCTGAATGTGTACATCCTCCAGCTACTATGTTCTATATATATCTGTGGGATTTTTTTCAAATCCAGATTTAAAGAGAAGTATGTGCCTGGGACTGAAGCCATTCAGTACTACTTCCTTATGTACAAAGGTGCAATGGAACAAGCTACAGATCATCAGAAATGTCAACAAATTCAAACCTTTCTGGATGTTAAGGATCAAGAAATCATGAAGCCATACTTTAAGATGTGTACCACTTGGGACTATAAGGGATGCCCTTATTAAATAATTATGAAGTAGCATATCCCTTTTAAACATAAACAGGCTTTCATGCAAATTCGCCCAAGCATGGTGAAGCCAAAAAAGGTTTCTGGGCATTTTTATCATTAAGCGCAGGCCTTTGTATTCTATGACCAGGTTAACTTAGATGACGCTATTGCAGCAAGCTTCTCCGCATTTCAGCACATACCAATCTTGTGCTTTATTTACATAATGCAAATAAGATTTAAAAATCTTTTCTTAATATTAAGAAAAATATGATAGAGTTGCCTGAGCCAGAAGTGCATTTAAACATCTATTAAGGGGAACTAGCCTCACATACATGCAGTAGGATGATTTGCAAAAATCTAAACTCCATTTCAAACCTAGCTCTTGATTTGGAATTTTTGGCCATCAAGAGAACTCCTTTTGGAAGAAAAATACCATGAGGTGGGAAAAATGGAGCCAGCTTAGGATTTGAGGCACCCTCTGCTGATGACTCTGCGCCTCGCTCTTTCTATTGCCATTTTGCATGCTGAATTTTTGTCCTATTTAAACATGAAGAATTGGATGTTACAGACTCTTTGATTTCAAATTAAAAGATTAACTTCTTCTTATTCTTTCCTTTTCAGACTCTTACTCCAGGAAAATAAATTTACATGATCCCACATTTTTGTATTAAAGTTATCTGAGCCAAAGTAGCATTCCATAAGGTGAAAACTTTGGCCATAGTCGATAATGTATCTCCAATCAATGTTATTTCCTCCAAACTAGTGAAGCGGATAAAGGTCACTTCAGATCAAAATCAAACTTTAGATTATGGGATACGGGACCTCATCAGACTCACTCTCTGGTAGCCTACTTATCATTGCCACTTCAGTTTGAGTCTATGCTAGTGCCTGCTCTGAGGATAGTTCTGGAGAATGATATTTATGACCTTTCATAGGCACACAATTCTTAGTTAAATTTGACATCCAAATTAGCCATAACAACTTATATTTTCTAATTAAGGGTATTGAACCCCTAGACTTTTAAGGACACCCCTAAAGAGAAAGGAAAGAAAAAGGCTAAGAGTTGTTTATTTAAACAGTCTGACAACATCAAGCAGTTAGAGTATTGAGCAGTTGGGCCAAAGGCCAAATTGCCAACTTCCAGTGCAGAGGCTCAGGAAAGGATACTTGTTTATACTACCAAATTCATAGCCATACCCACAAATTCATAAATTCTATTAAACAATTGCTCTGGTTACCCTTCTGCCAAACCATTTACTGGAGATTCGTTGTGATCCTAATCTGGTCATAAGAGAACCTCTTACCTGCCCAGGGTTCCATATCCAGCCTACCGGTGGCCTTTAACTATTTGATGGCCAACTATACTGATCAACCCGTTCAAATAGCTCAAAGCAGATCAGCCTTGTATGTTAGAACTCTATCCGCCAACCTTGTTGAATACGTCCATGGTTGTGGAACTTTGCATGACCTAGGAATTGACAAAAACCCTACTATAGCCTGTGTCAAAGCTAACTATATGTGAAACCCTCTCCTACAAGCAGCAGCGGCAAGATGATGTATTAATTAAAAAGTAAGATGTCTATTTTTCCAGAAAGCCCAAACAATCTTGGAATGATAAAGGGTGTGCAACATAGGGGTGCTTACAGACGACGCTCTCCAATCTGTGCTTGACCCTACTAGAAATCCAAAGTTGAAGAAGCTCAGGTCATGAAAGACTGAAGAAGCTCCTGAACGCTGTATTACTTAAACCGTCATAGTACTTGGGCCTCACCATTGCTGCTCATATGAAAAAAGGATAGAGGACATTAGGTGGTAATGGATTAATACTTGCTGAATTCCATTATGTGTAAATGATAGTTGTCCTCTACCCCAAATTGATGTTTTTATGACTCTTGGCCGAATCTCAATTTTTCTCCACAATGTGTCTTGCCAGCGGATATTGGCAGACTAAGCTTATGTCAGATTTATAGAAAAATGCACCCTTAAAGCAAGTGAGGGTTTTTCAGTCAGCGTCACGCATAGAAATGGCACTAATTGGCCCCCTACTAATTGGCCGCGTCTCCTCTCCCATCTCTCGTGACAACCATCTGAGTGATCACAGGTCACTCACCGTTGTCCTCACCACCACACTTAGACCGTCGCGTAGGTTCTGGCCTAGGGTTGCCCCAGCTCTTCTCAACAACCCCTTCACTAAGGAGAAGCTGTCTATGACCATCCGGGAGACTCTCACCTCCCCCCACCCCACCTGCTTGACCACAAGGCTAAATGGGCGGTGACCAAGGAGGGCATCACACGCGTTGCTTACAACTGTGCCAAAGCCCAGATGACTGCAGCTCGCGCCAGAGTCAAAAGGGCGGAAGCCAGAATCAGACATCTAGAGCGAAACTGCCAGCCTTCGCCCTCTCCCAGATGGTTGGAAGACTGGGAAGCGGCGCAGGAAGCACTCCGCTTGGAGCTCACACTGAAGGAAGAACGGGCAGCAAACTTTACAACATCTCGTTACTATGCTCAATGGGAACGCCCCACCCGCTTCTTCTTTCAGAAACAGAAAGCCCGGTCAACAGCGCAGGATATTACTGCACTGAAGATTGGCACTACAACCACTTCAGACAAGGAGGAAATAACGCAGGAACTACACCGCTTCTACTCCAGCCTCTTCCATGCCACCCAGGTGGACCCATCGGACATCCAAGACTTCCTGTGGCGGGCTCCAGAGCCGCCCATTGACCCGCGGGCTGATGAGGCTCTACTGGCGCCTATTTCCATCCAGGAGGTGATGGAAACCCTTCTGAAATCCCCACGGCTTAAAGCCCCAGGCCCAGACGGAATACCCTTTGAGGTGTACCTTCTGGAACCTGCAGTGATAGCCAGAACCCTCCGCGACCTCTTCGCTGCACTCTTGGTGAATGGCGAGGTCCTCCCCGACTCCAGAGGCTCAATCACGACCCCTCATTCACAAGAAGTCATACCGTGAGAACCTGGCGAACTGGCGCCCCATAGCGTTGATCAACACAGACCACAAGCTCTTCACGAAGCTTCTGGCCAACCGCATCACCAAATGGGTGTCACCTCGCCTCTCCCCATCCCAGTACGGTTTTATTCCGGGGAGGTCGTTATGGGACAATTATAATGACCTCCACGTGACTTTGACTTCTAACTCTCGTAAGGTGAATGGCTTTGTGGCTCTCCTGGATATGGAGAAAGCATATGATCGGGTAGCCTGGAAGTACATTGATGCTTCCCTGGCCCGCTTCCATCTCCCACCCGCAGCTAGGCGCTGGATATCAGCGCTCTATGACCAGCTCCACACCAGAGTCCTGGCGCCAATGGGTTTCACAGTGGCAGTACCAGTTGGACAAGGTCTCCGGCAAGGGGACCCCCTGAGCCCTATCCTTTTTAACATCACCCTTGACCCCCTCTTGGCCTCCTTACAGGACAAGCTAACAGGGATTCTGGTCCCAGGTAAAGCCCCCACACGCACCATGGCATTTGCAGATGACACTGCCATTGCATTTGGCTGCCCTGGGGATGTTGCCCTCGCTGCTGTGACCATTGAGAGGTACACCAAGGCGTCCAACGCCATGGTCAACACCTCCAAGACAACAGTTGTGCAGGTCGGCTCCCCCACCTTCCCCCCACCATTTGGTATTGAACCTGAGCGCGGTACCTTCCGTCACCTGGGCGTTCTCACCAACCAACAAGGAGTTGCGCTAAAAGACAATGAGGACTTGCTCCTTGCAGCAGTTAACTCCAGGATTGCCAGCTGGAACTGGCGGCACATCACCCCCAGGGTCGAGCTCTGATGGCCAATGTGTTCCTTCTCTCCAAAGTCTGGTTCCTAGCGCACGTCTGCCCATTCACAGATGCCTTTCATACGCGGCTCAATGTACTCCTCCGCTGTTGGATCTGGGGCTCAAACCATCCACCAATGGCCCTCTCAACCATTTCCCGACCCTGCAATGAAGGGAGCCTAGGGCTTCTGGACACGCGATCCCACGCCACCACAATCTTCCTGAAGTTCCTATGGCCGATTGTCTGCTGGGACGCGACCCCCATGCCCCAATGGGCGCCCGCCCTCCGCCAGTCAGTGTCAGCAGCCCTGGGTCTTCCTAGAGCATCTCTGACCTCATTAGGGGAGTGGCTCACAAACCACCCAGGCCATCGCCTAAAACCATCCTCATCCCCCTACTGGAACCAGGCTCTCCTTGCCCTGAAACGAGTAGGCGCGCGGATCCACCATGCCTTCCCATACATAAGGGAAGGCCCTGGCCTCAGCCCACATCGCCATGCAATTGTGCACAATGGACAAGTTGTCACAACTCGCCTCAACCCCCAAGATCGTCCTCCCATCCGCCCAAGACTCCTTGAGCTCCTCCCTCCGTGAGATTTGACCTTAAGGAATTGTGGAAGGACGTCTATCACCCCATCCTGTCAGCGAAGGTGTCCAACACCTTATGGAGGGTGCTCCACTGTTCATACAGGACAGGGGACCGGACTGGCCCTACCTTCCAGCACCGAAGCTGCCCCCGCTGTGTGGAGCCTATTGACTCCCACCTCCATCGTTTTTTCACCTGTCCAGGTGTCGCCGCATTTTGGCCAAAGGCCCGCGCGCTCCTCCATGCTCAGCCCTGGTCTGGACACCCTGTGCAAGACCTCATGTTTGAGCAGACATTGCTGGTTGCCACCGACCCCTCCATGTCCTCGCCTATGCCACAGCCATCTGGACCATCCATAACTCCTTCCTTCGTGCTGCCTTTGACCAGCAGGTGTGGACCCTTCCACACATGATCACCCACTTTCAGGTACACTTTGAGATGGCCCTGAAGGTCTGCACTATGTCGCCAACCCTCCCCCACTCAGTTGTCACTGCAGCACGGCTCTGGCGCGCAAACCCCCTCCCTTTCTCGATGCCTCCTCCCTCCCCTTCCCTCGCCTCAGGCTCTTAGGAGCCCAGGCGTAATTCAATAAACATCGATGAATCCCCCCTTGGGTTGGGACAATCTAGTACCAAAAAAAGCAAGTGAGGGTTATTTGAGCCTGATTGATTGACCCAAGTGTATGTAATCCCCTGGCCACATTATAAAGAGCGATGGACTGTCTATTGGGAAAACTAAAGATGACTTTTGTATTTGTTTATTTAGAAGACATGTCTGTATTATCCTGCAATTTTGATCAGCACCTCTTCCATCTGAAGTAAGTTTTTAAACATATTTGTTCTTCCTCATTGAAGTTGAAAGTCATTAAATTCCAATTTCCAAACTTAAATTGAATTTTTGGGAATAAGGCTACCCAGGAGGGAATCTCAATTCTACATGACAGTGATTGCTATTAAAAAATGCCTTACCAAGTAGATTACTTGATATTCATGTCTTCCTCTAAAATAGTCAGTTAATAAAGACAATTTATACCACACTTTGCCAAGCTTGTGAACTGCTGACATATCTACTTAATAAGAGGTTCCGTTCTAATGAGAAAAACCCAAAAGAAGGCTTTTGAGTTCTATGGAAAGTTCTTTCTACATCCCCTATATTAGTACATCCCAAATTTATTAGTCGTTTATCCTTATTACTGACACTAGCGACGTGGCTGCTGGGGCCACCCTGGCACAGCTTGATGCTAATTAAGTTGTTCACCCTATACCATAGTTCATTAAGACCTTGACTCGTACATAAAGGAATTACAGCATAATTGAATGTGAGTGTCTAGCTGTCTGGTGGCTATTAAACACTTTTATCCCTTCTTGTATGGAACCATTTTACTATAGTGATGAATCATGCATCCTATGGAGGCTACAACAGATGAAGGATCCCAATGGATGACTGTCCCACTGGGCTCTTAATTTCCAGAGGTATGATTTTTTAATTGTCCACTGCATGGGGTAACACCAAAACACCAATGGGTTGTCCAGCTATCTTCACTGATGCTCTATGCTTCTGAAAAGGATTTAATTTACAACTTATTGCAAAACCTGAGGGATGGAATTGAGAAACTCTTGGATTCTAACAGCGATTAAAGAAAATGTCTGAGAAGACTCAGATTGAAAATGGATTGTTGTATAATCAGGATGGGGCCTCTTGGCTGCCATAAATCCAACCGTCCATGTGAAAGAAATCTGTTTTTAGGCTCATATGACTGCAGGTCATTGTGCTGTGAAAGAAAATCCACCAATGGCTGTGGGATTTTGCTATTATGACGGGGTTTAATTTGATTTAAGAAGTTATCAATTATTGCTTAAATACATTAACCATAAGCCTCTCATCCCGCTGTATCAACACCAGTTCGTTGGTCCTATTGCCCTATTTCTACTGCTAGTATTAATATTATTGGTCCTTTATCTATGGCTACGTATGGTCATTAATACATTATTATAGCGGTTGATCACTTTACAAAATGGTGTTGACGCCATTTCTGTTGCCTCACTCACTTCTAAAGCTAGCGCATCATTCTTACTTAAACAGGTCTTCACCTTCCATGGAAGTATAAAGGTTTCTACTTTTAAAACTGCAACAACTTTTTATCCTAAGGAAAATCTGATTTTAATTTGCTGTTGGACACCAAACAGTCTTTCTCTGTCACATACCATTCTGCTACCAACGGGGCTGTGGAGCAAGCGAATGGTATGCTAGTCACCATACTTTGCAAGATGGTTCAATCTGACTCTTATTAGTGTAATGAATTACTTCCATTGGCTTTACTAGTATACCATGTTAATTAGCATTGAATTATCCGGATGTCACCTTTTGAGACCTTTATGGATGAGAGACAAGTCTGCTCAAGCGTACAGCCCATAATAGAAACCTCTTTTCAGATACAACATAACTAGCTATGGTTACACTGGCTGATGAATTGATCAGACTACAAACTTTAGTCTCTAAGTACATGGGGACTAAAAGCAAACAAGAAGCTGATCAAAGCAATGCCAGAAATCGCTTTTGCCCAAATACTACATAGAAGACCTCTGCCTGTTCTTCCATCATCGTCCTGGAGGATGGATCCACAAACTTGACATGCTATGGTCAGGCCCTTACTGTGTGATCTATTGTCAAAGACTAATATTAAATTGCCTCTTTCAAATTAGCCTACTTAATGAATTGAGTTCTTGGCAGGGTTCACCAAAGTTATGTTTCTCCTTGGAAAGATTTTAAAGGGGCATTGTTGGTAATAATGGAAATTGTTCTAAAATGGATGTGATGAAAACATGATTTACTTTACAACATGACCAATGGAGCTGGTCTGTTTAAATTTTTTTATTAAAATGAATAAGACCAATGAACTTATAAATTAGCAATTAAAATCCTGAACCCTTTCTGAATCCGCCACTTTACCTAACAAAGACGCCACTTCAACTTACAAAGAATCTTTCCAGTTTTGAAAATAGCCAGAATTCACTGCTCAATAAAGAAAGACCGTGTGCACTAGAAACTTTTGCATTCCGCCTCAATGATCAGGAAATCTCCATATCCAACTCAATTCCATATTCTCCCATGATCTATTCTACTTGATCCTTAATTTCCTGTAAACCTTTAAAAATCTTCAATTTAAATCAATAAAGATACCTTCAGTTTTGACTAGTTAAAAACCAAGAGTTTCGCCTGTGATTTTAAAGAGATATCTGCCTGTTCATAAAATGAGATTGCCTTAAAGACGCCATACCATTGAGAGATTACCTTAGGTAAAAAGCAAACATCTAATAGATCTCACTGGAGCAACATTTGATAATCAAGCAGCCTTTGAAGGACCTGACCTTCAAATTAAACAACATATACCAAAAGAATCTATGGAGATATATAATTCAAGTGTTTGAATAATCAAGCTTCAACTAGGCATGGAGATGGAAACTTATTTAAGTCAAGTGGACACTTTGTATTTCCTTACAATAAATTTTCTGGATGATTCTTTTCAGAATGAACATATATTGATATAACAGAAATTAACTTAAAGTCCGCGCAATTGTTGACAGAGGGTAACAGTTAATATTTTGTCCGCATAACTGGTAAAGAGAATGGGACTCACAACAGACATATATCATTGGAAATTTATGTACCACGGGCCCTCAAACCACAACTTCTGAGGGAGCATACAGTTCATTGCAGCCACAATTCAAAACACTTATAATGTCCTCTCCTACAATTGTTTTTTTACAAATCAAAATATGACCTCCTTATTGGGACCTCATTTATCAGAGCTCATAGAGTTAAAACTGATTTTGAGGAGAATACTTTCGAAATCCTCATACAAACCCTTTCATTATTGTTATAGTAAAGGATAATGCTCAGGTGCCTTAAAATCAGGGGGTTTTAACCTTGTATTCAAGGATGGTGTAGTGATCATTGGTTTTCAGTGGATTTGTGGCTGTACATAGCGGTTACTTAACAAAATTGTGAAATATAATGGTATTCCATTACAAGAATATTAAAATAAAGCATTCTGTCATCCCACCAAATAATAGTGAGGATGAAAATTAGTTTGAAAATCCCCAAGGTTTATATGGTAACTATATTTGCCATTTTGTTGTCTAATTTGGAACTTGTTGCTGAACCTAGAATATCCTCCAAGAACATGGCAAAATTCAAATGCTATTAGCTAATCTCTATTCATACCTTATTCAGATAAAGAGAGATCAGATTGTCACTTTTGTGCATATGTTACCAGTCAAAGAAGTCCAGAGTATCTATGATTTGGACACTTAGATATACTAGGCCTTAGAAGTGATACTAATCAATGGTTACTCTTTAGACCCTTGGTAAAGCTTTCAGGTCTAATTGAGGAAGAAAAGGACCAAGTGCTGGCCTTTTCTTAAAAGTACAGAGCTTTTTTGTAAAAAAATGAATGTGAAATGTGTTGTGCACATAATATGCTTAAGTATAATGAACCATTAATATCCATTGATTTACTTATCCAATTAGACGTTCAAAGGCGTCAGATTAAGTCATTAATACTAAATTTACTCAGTTAGTGCAACTCGATATTTTAATGCCCTTTAAGAGTTTTTGGTATTTCTTAGTAGCACTAGTGGTGCCCAACCCAGAAGGGGGAGCCGCCACGCATCCAGAGTTTTTGGGTATTTCAAGTGTTAATTAAAAAGAAAAAATATGGTTCAAATTGTATAGTAATTTTATTTAACTGAGATAAACCAACCATGAGATGGACATTAATAAAACTCAAAACCTAAAAATTAATCCTCACCAAATAATTAAACTGATATGCCCAAAATGAGCGGATGACACACAAAACTTGAACACAACCAGCCAGGTGGGACAGCGGGAACTGCTTATCCCATAATGGCGGAAGAAGAGGGGGATCAGAGGGCTCATCCTTAGCCTCTACTTTATCCCAAAAACAGGGCATGGGCTACAGTGGAGAGCAGGGACGTCAGTGCATCAGTGGGATGTGGAGATAAATTTCCAATAATTGGGGTGGTAGGAATACAGCCATTATATATAAAAGTTCTGACGTGTTATGCTAAGCTGTTTCAGCTTTTGTGCATGTGTTGGGTAGCTTTACAAACGTGGTGATATTGGTGCGGGTAATCTTTGATTTGGTATTCTGCACTGCCACTGCCATGTGCTGGATGGCGTCGTTGGCAGCTTTGTGGGCTTTGATCAAAATATTTTTTAAACCTTATTGGCTTTGGAGGGAATAATGGGAGGAGGAATTCCTCCTGTGAGCATCACCACTGATTTGGTTGCAGCTTTTCAGAGAGGACAACAATCTGGATTAGCCATTGCTTCAACAGACAGCTGGTGGTCACAAAGGAATGTTTTGGGATTTTGTTGGGGGCATATAAACAAGGGGGTAGCTCACCATCATGATTGATAAACACAAACCGCTTAATTTTTTTATTGCGGTCTCTAATTATACTCTAGACTCATCAATTTCAGCCAATAGATCCCAAGGATTTTGGTTAAATTGAATTGGGGGAGTCGGCATATTCCTGAGGTTTGGTTAATTCATTGGAGGATGCATGGGATAGAACTGGGGTCCAATCCTGTGCTTGATTGGATGGAGCATTTGTGGCACTGGGGTGAGGAGAAGTCTGATTGGTGGCTGTTGGCACAGCTGCAGCAACAAGCTTTGGGGGAGGGGGAGGTAGGATCATACCCCCATACTGAAGCTGGTGCGGGGTGGGCGGCATATTGGAAGCCAGAAGATGAAAAATAAAAGTTGTCAGAAGCAGCTAGGAATGGGCACTTGCGTTTTGAGTGGTCCAACTCAAAACAGGATGGTCAGATCATCCTTTCACCCTCAATGCAGGCCCAGAATGGATGGTCATGGGCAGAGGGGATGACAGCATGAGGGGGAATCAACAAGGCAATTTTATTTGATTCAGAGCTGATTGTGGCATATTCCCAAGGCTGTGCGAGGCGGTGGCCCCAGCTGGGGCCACAAATTGCAAAATGGGGTTGGAGCCATAAGCTGCCAAACCTTTCATCAGCTCCTTGTGGAGCACCTCAGGGGGAGATGGGTGGGCAAACCAGTGAACTGAACCACCAAAGTGGTATCTGCTGGGAGCCAGGTCCAAATTGTGGGAAGAGGGGTACCATGGAAAACCAGGGGCACAGTTGCCGCAGTGGCAGCATCAGCTTCACAGGTGAAGTTGAGATCAAAATTCCCCTTATAGGGGTGGAAGTCAATAAACTAGGCAGTATGCATCACCGCCTGAGCCATTTTGACAATGGCTTGGTCATGGTAGAGGAAAATTTTCCCATAGTTGACCCTAAGGCCGAAATGCATGTTGCTCCAGGGGAGCACCAGGGGGCAATGGGGCACTGCTTGGGTTTGAGCGAGGTGGGCATAGAGATTTTTGGGAGGAACGAATAATCCCAGGTATTGGTATGACTGGGTGAGCCAGTCTGAGCGCGTTTTCCTGTCAGATGGAAAATGGCAGGGGAGTTTCACTGCTACACCACACTGGGGCAGCCAGCGGGGGATCCAAGGACATCAGAGTGAAACTATGGCAGGTGATAGAGATTTACTTTTTTTTCTATACAATTTGCTCAGAAAGTTATGCTGAGTGGAAAGAAAAATTGTAAGTAATAGATTATTCAAAACTTAACATTATAGTCAGAAAGAATATATAATCTTTAAATTAAATTAACAATGTGCTAGACTGCTTAAGTGCGCATAATAATTTTCTAAACATGGATTTAATTTCTAGCTACTGGGAGAAAAAAGCTGCCTAAGTAGGAGCAAGAAAAATGTATCATGATTATGGCTCAGGGCCTTTACTCAACCTACTAGAATGCCACAGGGGTTGTCCAAAGACTCCACTGCCTTTATATGAGCTATGGATAGTATCCAAGAGATTTAAAATTCTTGTGTCCTGGTCTATTTAGATGATATTATTGCTTTTTCCAAAAAGTTTACTAATCATCTGCATCGCCTGATTAATACTTTTTGACGCCTCACTAAGGCAATCTTAAGATATAGCTACATAAGTGTACCTTTTCAGCAAGCATCTGAAATACTTGGGGTTCATCATTGATAAGCATGGCTTTGGCCCCAGATGGCAAAGTTGTAGCTATTGAATGCATGGCATTGATAAGTAACAAGTGCAATTAAGCAATTTTTGGAATGATCAGCTATTACCACCAGTTTGTAGAAAATTTTAGCAAGGTAAATGAACCACTATCTGACCTCCTCAAGAATGGAGTACCTTTTTTAGTGGACTGGGAACTGACAATCCTCCTTAGATAAACTCAGGATTTACTTCACGCAAGCGCCACAGTTGAGGTACCTAATTTTGATAAACCAGTTATTATCAAATGTATTCTTCTCTACATATGTTAAGGATGATGTTATCACAATTCAATTAAGATGGGTGTTGAGCACCCCAAGGCAGCAGCAGCCAGAAGTTAGACATCCATAAGCAAATCTCTATGGTAACTGAGAATGAGTGCTTGAAAGTCATCTACATGTGGAATCATTTTGGGTTTACATCCATGGAGTGCACTTTACTATAGTAATAATCATTCCTCTCTTTGCTGGTTACAGAATCTAAAGATTCAGAAGGGTGGGTGTCTCAATGGGCTTTGAAATTGAAAGCTTTATGATTACAAAATTCAGCACTGCAAAATGTAAAGCATCAAAATGACAATGAGTATCTCGCATGCTCATCATGGCCTTAGCTGCCAATTTGGCTGATGATTTAATTGATTAAATGCTAACCTAAACCTTTGTAACAAACCAGCTGAAGTTCAGAGCTCCATTGAGAAACTAAGGAAGTGAAATTTTTTTGACTAAAATGTAAACTTTTTAAAGTCATAAATGATTACCAGTTTTGCATACCCCACCCAATGAAGTGACCCAATATTGTTATTGTTGCTCACAAAGTCATGCGGCATGAAGATTTAGGAAGACGCTTGAACTAGAGAAACAGCACTAATACTGGGAATTAATACATTACAATATTTTTGAAACCCTCCAATGTTGTAAAAAATGCCAAGTAACTGGCCATTACCAAAAAGAAACATCTTATTAATTGGTCAAACCCAAATTTGCTTTGCATACCATTTCTATAGACGCTGTGAACCCTCTGGCTAAGACTTATGGTCAAATAAAATCCATAATTATAGCTATCAATCACATCAATAAATGGGTGGAAGCCAAAAGCAGTTAAAGACCTTGGCGCTAAAACTACCGTTAAATTTATTTTAAGAATATAATATATTGGCATGGATGCTCCAGTTTCTTTTGACTGATAATGGGACTAGCTTTACATCCCATATTATTTATAAGCTCTTTGACTTGATGGGTATACTTGGGATATTGTCTAAGAACTATCACCCTGAAACCAACGGCGCCTTGGAATAAGTAAAGAGTATCCTCGTTGGAAATTTACATATGATAATCATGGGTAAGGCGTCCATCTGGAACCTTTTCTTGCCTTCTGCCGTTTTTGCCTACAGTATTTACTTTCACTTGGCCACAGTGAATTATCCTTTTGCCTTAATTTATAAGAAGCAAACGGCACTTCCTCAAATTTTATACTATTACATTAATTAAATAAATGTGAATCCCGCTAATTATTTGGAAAAGCTGACATGGCATTAAATTAACTACAAAGCGGAGCATACTCAAATGAGCTGGCTTGGAAAATAAGATCTTTGTAGAATAATAATGAAGTCTGGCAGCCCTTAGCCACTTTGTTATGTGAGAGTTGGTTTTGTACTAAGATAACCATGGGTTTGGGTGGACTAGCAAGTTGGAGAGCATATGGAAGGTCCCTTTTGATATCACTGAGAAGATATCTACTTATTACTACACTCTTAAGAATCCTGCTAAAGGTCACCTTATTAACCAGGCGCATGGTATGTTCCTCAAGAAGTACCAGTAGCGGTATGGACTAATTACCTCAAGCTCCTTATGATTTTATTGAGCCCATTCATCTTTGTTTCCTGATGTTTGGTCATGTGGAAAAAATGCAGTTATTGTTTGACCAAATATCTTCTATAGCTATTTATTAATTTATTTTTATAGTTTAACTATTTTTAGATGCAGGGTTTGATTAATTGCTATAAACTATATTGCCTCACAGTCCTCAACTTTATATGAAGTTGCTAAAGTCTTATTAAGTTCCTAATGGTCAATCTTTCTGGGTCCCTTTGTTCCTTAGCAATATAATGGTCAAATGAAATCCATATACTACAACTTTGCAACATCCATTTTCTTAATCTATTAATCACAAAGTCATGGCCTCAGAATCCTTATCACCCTTTATATTATTATCTCGCTCTTAATATCTTCCATTTACCTGCTCAGGAGTAACATTAGTGGTAATAGGGCTCTATTATAAGTATGGCATCCGCCAGAACTTCATTGGCAATTGGCATTTTGTCTTTTATGAAAATTACTGAGCCTAGCATCTGCTTTTCTATCCTAAATTGGATACTAAGCCTCTAGTTTTTAAGTCTTAAGTGCTGCTTGGTTTTCAGAAATTGCACCATCAACTCCTGGGAAACGAGAAGAGCATATCAAATTAGATTTTTTTCTTAAGGTTTTTTTACTAGGAAAGTATGATAAGAATACCATGAAGAGAAATTGGAGAAATCATGTTAGTCAAAGAAGTATTAGATACTATAGTGTATTTATTTGTTTTGCTAAAAAACCCTATTACTGATAAAAAGGTTTCCTTTCAACTTTGTATTACCAGGGTACTGTCCTTAAATGATACCTGGGTTTTTTGTGTGATAATATCTGACAATTGATATATAACATTCTAGCGTTGTTTATAACAGATAAGTTATTAAGATGGTTTATTGCCAACTTAGCCCAACTTAAGAACCTCTCTTTTACCTTTTCAATTAAGAAGTTCAAGATGATTTACTTCGGCCTGTCAGAAAGCTTTTTTAATAAGTTTCATTTGCCATTGTTAGTACTACAGTTCCACTATACCCCAGATATTAAACAAGAGTTCATCATACAAATTGATGTGTTATTACTGACTGTAGAAACAGCGGTGTCAAAATTTGTTAAAGATGGTGAAGAACACCTTTACCAAATGCCATTTGGACCCTAAACTTTCTAAGAGGAACTGCGTTGTGTAGGAGAGAGTGCTTGGCAAATATATAAGCCTTGAAGAAATTAGGAGTTTTGTAAATGGGACATATTTACCGTGATTGTTGACTATGCTCCTCGAAGTTGGTCAATTAACTTTAATGATATATATTGGAAGATTAGAGTAATAGGCTATAGAACTTCAGGCTTAGAGCTACATAAACAAGCATTGGACAGGTGCTAAATACCAAAATGCTTATTAATAATCTCTCCTGCTGACTACAACATCTCTTAGCTGATCTGCTGATGCCCTAACTTAGAAAATAATCAACAGAAAATTCTATGAGTTGAAGTTTGAATAATAATTTCTGAAACTAAGCCAGGTTACCCTGGTAGAAATTGAGATTTTATATAAGCTCATTGATTAAGAGAAAAGAATTTCCCTTGACTTTTTGCACAAATGGACATAATTAGGGCCGCTCATAAGTCCACTGAACATTGAGGAAATAAGAAAAACCATTAAAAACTCTGACAACATTACTACTGGAAGTCTAAGCTTTTTTTGTACGTGAGAATCTTAGCTAATGTGAAGAATTGTAAAATTAAAAGTCCCTCCTATATAAACATTATATTGAATGATTTGGTTCATGTTGCCCGGCATACTGTGTTAATAGACATAATTGGAGCACTCCAATAAGCAATAAAAAAGAAAAATACGCTATTGTGGCGATTGATCACCTGACTGAATGGGGTGAAGGCATTTTATCTGAAATATCATGGCCTAAACTGCCAAATTTTCTAAGATAAAATAATTTGTTGGAATGTCATACCACATTTATCTTGGCGGATAATGGTAGCAACTTCACAGCTAATACTATACAGAAGCTTAACTAACTGATTGGAGTGCTATATGTGTGATCTACTCACCATCATCCAAAAATAATGGGGAAGTTGATGAGTGAATGAAGAATTAATTAAATCCTCATAACGTTGACATACCATTAACCTTCTTAGTAGACTACTTACTCTGGTTTAGCTATCTTCGCATATAATATTTCCTGTCACTTAGCATCTAGCATTTCACCTTTTCAGTTACTATATAAAACATCCACCCTTGCCGTCATTGTTATACTCATTTATAAAAGACCCTGGTGATTAAAAAGTTACATAATATGGCAAATGGCAGAAAGATACCTATTCAAACTGCAATCACAGGTCTTCAATATGTAGTGTTAAAAGTAAAAGAGGCCTATTTGAAAAAAGTTCTTAAAAATCCTACAGTCATCCCACCTTTGAGAAAAGCAATGAAGTACTATCTTGTAATATCCATGGATTGTACCAAACTCAGATTTAATAAAATCTGGAAGGGTCTATTTAAGTTATCTTTGAAAAATATCAAATTACCTATAAGATTTAAGAGAAGAACTCTATTCATACTTATAATTGATTCCATGCTATATCCTAAATAAAATTATATAAGATGGCTAATTATAAAAAAAGAAAAAATAAAAATAAAAAAGATGATAAGTGAAGAAAATTAATTAAATATGTATAAGTGTATTAAAATAAAAAAGAATAAACAGTAAAAGTTCCTAGCAGTGCTAGTTTCTTTAATGTGGTAATTTCTACTACCACTTTGGTGCGTATTTAGTTTAAAACAGGTATGAACTAGTATTGGTTAGAAACTAGGGTTGGTATATTTGTCCTAAGGTTTACCCGCCTCTTTTACTTTAAAAGTTTAGAGCAGACTTTATTTACTTAATAAATGTAAATAAAACTTTACAGATTTCATTAGTTGGAAGAGGTGAATAAACGTATTTATTGTTGCCTTTCAGAAGTCCATCCAGTTCTGCAAATTAAAGCTTTGAGACATTAAAAGTAAAATGATACTGACATACAGCAAAAATCATAGGGTAAAAGTAACGGCTAACCCACTACAAGAGAGATTAAAAGAATAGAACTGCTTTTGCTAATCTAGTCTATGTACATTCTAGTAGAAAACAGACTCTCAAAACAAAAAAAATCCTAAAAAAATATATAGAATAATAAATATATAGCTCAAAGAATTAGACGGACTTGATGAGACTCACCTAACGCTTCAGAAAAAGAGAAATGTTACTAAGCCTATTAACAGACATCTGTTTGGGTGATTCTTCATGAGATGGCCCACAACGGAGATTGTGGACAAGTAACTGTTCAAGTAATCATTGTAAATTCTCAAAAAGGCATCATTGACTGCGGCTTGGAACTGAACATCACGTCTATCATGAATATTGACGTACTGGGAGGCAATAAACCAGGACATTATAATAAGGGTATTTCCCAGAGGTAATAATCTTTTCTGAGAGATCCATAGTCTGTCAGAAATTTTGGCCCTACAGAAGTGTCAGAACTTAATGTTTTGTATTTGGGACCAAACCTACCAATTAAACCTAAAACCCATTTGAAAATGTTTGGCTTCAGCGAGGCCCATCTTTATTTAGTAAAGTAGCATGTAGCCCCGCAGCATTAGAAAATGGCTCATCAAGAATCTACTCTGCTAACAGATTGCAGAATCTAAACAGGGCCAATAGCTTTGATTTGAACTTTGGGATTAAAGCCATGACCAAGTCGCTGCACTTCAGGACCAAAGAGGATTGAGAGCGCAAGAAATAACTAGTGAATCTAATTTGACTTCTCTTAAGTTGCAAAGCTTTCCTTCAGGATAAATTTATAGGGTAAGGCAGAAGTAATTATGAACCAACGGAAACCCCAATTGGCCAAGCTCTTATTCCTAAACTAATTATAGGCAGGTTGTAACCTCATTTATAAATAATAATGAAAAATAAAAGCAGCTCTTTAAGATAATATACCCCCACATAGCAGTAATAAACTTTGGATTTTCTGTTAATGAACATTGTTGAAAGACTGGAATCTCAGGGCTTGTCTTCCAGTAAAATGGAGTAATAAGATTTTGGTTAAATCAATATATGCATTTGAGATAACTATATATAATAATGTTAAATCATTTTTGTAACTTATATATTTATAATTTGCCCACATAATCAGAAATTAATTCAACTCAAAAACCTTTATTTATATTATTTATTTGAGGCAAGCTGACCAGGGGATAGGCATTACCAAAAATAGAAAAAAAACAATCGACATGAAACCTGAGCAGGGTAGATTCCATCAAAGAAAGTTTTTCACCTCCAGATCAGGACTCAGACTTTTCTGGTTACATCATGGGTAAAGTTTCGTGTTACAAGACCTACTAAGCGCCAATAGCTTCCTTTGGCTGGTACCCTGATTGATGTGCAAAGGGTGGGAATCAAAATTTGCAACCTTCAGGTTGGTAGCTGTACTCCCTACTGACTTGCCTTCCACCCCCTCAAAAACCACTATTTATAGATTGGTGTATTCCCCATTAGGTTGGGACCACCTAGTGCTAAAAACCCTATTTATGCACTTTACAGTGTTTGCATGTTTCCTGTATAGCAGCACTAAAAATAGACATATTTAACATTGCTGATAAATAGTCCTAGTATGAATTCACATGAGTGCTAAAAAGTGGATCACTTTTACATAATTCAACTATGACTTGTTTCCCTTTTAGTGCACGATATTTATTCTTAATCACTAGATCTATAGTGTGATGCAAATATCTATGAAATTGGCATCAATGCACTTGTACATTTCATCTTGAATGGACGTATTATAGTACTATGATGGAGTCCTGCTAACTTACAATAATATGTATATACTACTAAGATTCTTGGATAAGTTTCCTCATTTATATGTGTATGTTAAGTTTATGACGTAGCTCAGATTGAGATAGTTTTTAGGTCAATTAAGCCTAAGTTATCTTTAATGCATCCAAAATCTTACCAATTAAGAATATTTCTCACAATCAGGGGAGTTTATATGCTAGTTTTTTAAGCAAGCTCTAGGCCAATCTGACCAAGAGGAATAATAAAACCATGACCATGACCTTTTGAAGGTTGGTATTTTCATGATTCAAGATAAAAATAGAGTTGAGATCCCTAATCCAAAATATAGCCTTAGTTAGTAGACTCTTGGTCCCTTATGATTGAAATTTGTCCCTGAAAACACCAATGAGAATTTCCAATCAGGAAGCTTCAAATACATGGGTATCAATAAGATGTCTTCTAAAATTTGCACTTCTGCTTCCCAAATTTCATAATGCGCAACTCCAAACAATGCGGTCATGGTTATTACATCATTGAGGGCAATGGAGGCGTCAACTAGGCAGTTAATATGGAAGGGTGTAGAAGATCCTGATCATATGTAGCCATGGAGATCCTATTAGCATCATTGCCCCACTCGCCCATAAATTTAAATTCTTTTAACTTGACAAAGTAGTCTATTCATTCAATATTTTCATCTTCATTGACCTCCCTGATAGTTTTACAGCTTCAAGATTCATTTAAACCTTGGCTACAGTCAAGTGAACTGTTAAGCTAACATAAGTGGTGCTCACTACAGGGGGCTCTGAGTGGTCCACTGAAAAGCCTATTATGTCAATGAATTATAAAAGCAATTGAGAAGACCTATATCACCAATCAGTCTAGAGTTGTAATCAAGGGACAACACATCTCATTACAAAGTAACACCTCTACATCCTGAAAGACCTGAAATTCAGGCCAACTTCCAATTCACATTACCCTCCGTAAATCAAGGTCAGTATCAACTTCATTATATGAACATTAAGTTATTCAAAAACTATTGAAGGCATCTACACTATGGGAGGCCGCTCTAGTCATCCTCAAGCCTCCTCTGTTCCTTCATTGATTTTGAAGTTATATACCTCAGATTCTACTACTCTCAGGGGAACTTGCTTTGGATATTGAACGCTATCTTAAAACTTTGTGCATGCAACTATACACCACATTTTACAAATAATTGATTTAAATCATAATGAAATAGCTTAACAACTAGGGCTAAAAAACAATTACAATCAAATATTGTTGAGTTCTATAATGCTTCCTCCTCCTTTGTTCACAACAATCAAGAAACTATTGTAAACAACTGTCAGCTAGTTATTTAGGCTCGTAACCAAATTGCTATTATAGATAGTGAAATCTTGGGTTAACTTGAAAAGCAGCTAGATCAAGATGTACGACTCCTTAAGACCACCTGGAGCCAACACCTTAACCAGATAATGGACCTTATTCAGTCACTCCGGCACCATTACCAGAAGTTAGCCTCCTGTGATAGCGCCTCGGGAATTGAAGGGCCTGGAGGGCCAGAAGGTCCCAAAGGTCACCACGGACCCCAAGGGCTATCTAATTCCTTGGTACCAACTTCTGGCGATCCTTACAACTCTGGATACTAAATGTTTTAACAGGGATTGAAGCCTTACAGGATCAAATTAAAAAATGTGACTCAGAGATGCAAGCTTTGTGCTGCAAAGTCCCTCTCAGATCTAGAGTTTTGATTGATACCTTATTGGATGTGATATGTATTTCAGCTTATTTGCCAAGCTCATCAATAACCACATCATCCAGTTTTAAAAAAACCTGTCAAGTTTTGAAAACTCTCTTGAATAGCTGTAAAAAGTCAACGCTTATCCAATAAACATAAATCCAAAAGCTCTGAAAAAGCAAGTTGACTTAAAGCCTATGTCACCTCCTAAAACCGCCAAAGTATGAGGCTCAAGAGGACCTAAAGAGATTAAGGTGCCAAATGGACCAAGAGTCTCCATGCAACTATGCAGAAACTAAGATTTCTAAGCCTGATATGGTTTTGCTATCAATACTCTTCCCGCCCATATTGTAACTAACTTCAAGCTTAGTTTCAATGAGAAATTACCCCAGGAAGGAAATTATCGCCTCCTTTCTTGTACACAATGAGATACCAATGGAGGATCACTAAAGTCAGAAGGTGAAGCACATCCACTCCTGCATGAATATCATAGCACAGGAAATTATGAATACTCAATCAAAAGAATGTCACACTTGGGAAAAGTCCATATGGCCCTAATCCAGGAGTTTGGAAGCAATTAATCTTTGGCCAATCAAAAGCAGGCGTTCATGGCCATTCATTTGAGCAAGGTGGAAGACCTTTTGGAATTCTCCAGCCAATTCTATACCAAAGCACAGCTTTTGGTGAACACTAACCTTATCACATTGGATGACGCCATAACCACAATAATTTTCACTTTGTGGTCTTACCTTGAGGTTATATTGCATAAGACTGGCTGGAAGAGCAACTATACCTATATCCAGGAAAATATGGAAGCTCTTTATGAAATTCCTGCGTCTAACTTGAATCCCAAGTCCACTGCATCTGCCTCACCTGGTTACCTTGAGTCCACGTTTTTAAATAAAGAAACCCCAAACTCAGTGCATTTACTGCAATGGATTCCGTCATATACCAAGACCTGTTGTAAGAGACTAAGCAGGGAGGAAGAAAAAGGGTAATTAACATTTATGACGAGGCTCTTTATGCTAACATTCCTGTACCACCTCAAAAATATTTAACAGCCTCTAATGAGTCTAATGTTGTGCTAGAAGGAAGTGAATTGGTACCCATTGACAATAAAATAACCCAATACTATTAACTCTTTCTTATAAATCTCCTATATTTATTACTCTGCCCCCTCAATTCGGGAGTTTAGTCATACTTGTAGCTATTAGAGCTCATAAGGTCCTTTTACGCCATTGTAGATAATAAGCACTTATAAATGTCTTTTTATCTAATTTAAAGAAATTTAACAAGGTAGTTCTAGATTTTCCTCAGTATATGGACTACGGAACAGTTGGACAAAATTGTAAATGATCCATTGGGGCCCATCACTTACTGTTAATTTGCTTTGACAAGATGTCATTGAATACATCAGCCATTGCTTTTAGGCAATCTAAGTTACGACCTTTTCCCTAAGACCCAGTTTATCTGACTATTCCAACGTTGGGCACTATGATAAAAGTTTCTTATCCCTCTTAGGACATAGGTCTCAATGGTCTTTGAGGCTTCCCACGAAGCCAAGATGGAGTCCAAAGCTTGAGCCTGCTGTTGTAAAATGAGAGTCAGGTTGACAAGATCATATATCAATTGAGGCGTTCTAGAGTATATAAACCCCCTGTCAGACATTTGTCTCCTAGGCTTCAGGAAAAGAATGTTGTGGGTGAAATTCGGCCAAATATAGTCAATGTTAGGCATTTATGAGTCCCCAACAAGGAGGAAATCAAATTTAATAATAATAATGATGATGATGATGAATTAGTCAGCCAAAAGATCCTGGCCGATTCTTGGTGAAACCCCACAAGTTGAGGTAACATGATTTCAACTCCTCTAGAGGCAGTTAAATCAATAACTAAAAATTGGACTACTCTGACCACAAAGCGGACCATGGGGCATCCCTCGGACGGTGCTTCCCCACCCATTCCCAGGTCCATTCCAGCACCTACAGGGGGACCACCCTTCTTTTATAGGTGTGGTGGAGTCCCCCAAGATGAAAAGATTTTCTTGGATGAGGATTAGCTGAAATACATCAATTCATTACCTCATGGGTACGTTTTGACCAATAGTGATTCCCCATCCATTGTTTCATCAAAGAGATGCAAGTTTGTTAAGCCTTGATAGGCTATAATCACATATTACATAATTTGGAATTTCCCAAGCTATTCGAACATTGAGCCTCAATGCTTTAAATATTCCTATCAATTTTTTCTATAAATTCTCTCTTTTACCCCCTCATGGCCCATAATAAAAACCTTTAAAAGCAAAAACCTCCATATTTACATATTTTATTTATTTTTTCTTAAAACTGGTGAGACTCACTACTCACCTATATTGTTGGATTCAAGGCTACCAGCACCAGCGAGACTTTTCCAAACCCTCAAATCCAACACCCCCTCCTGAAGTAAATGGCTAAGAGGGTATGTCCATTTATTTTCTTAAGTTGACTACTGTACAGCCAAAGTCCTAGGTCATCGTCAATACCAGGGTACATATCTATATTCCCTTGAGACAGTTTCTGAAAATATGAAGCACAAATAATCCGTCTGTCAAAGAAATACTGACCTGGCCAGGAATTTTAGATCCCGCTTATACTGGATTCATATCAGTGCTACTGGAAAACCTCACTGACAAGCCCAGGACTTTGGGTCCTAGTACTCCAGTCACTTATGTTCGCCTATTTCATGTAGAGGCCATCAACAAAAACTGTACCTTTGGAAGTCTAATAGATTTTGGGCTGTAACTGCCCCCGTTGGTAGCCCTAGTTGACAACATTATTGTACAAGAGCTCTTTAAAGAGCAAGAATCTGAGTTAAGCAATTAGTAAAAGAATACTGTGACCTTATATTAACCTCCCCCTATAATTTTGTTAAAACGAATGGAGTTTTACATATTTTTGAAACTAGGGACGCTCAACCCATTCAACTATTGACCTGACTGAAAGAGTAAGGTTGAAGAATCTCAGGAGGCTGTTGAGCTTAAGCAGCTACTTAGAGCTTGATTACTATTGCCTTCACGTAGACCTTAGTCCCCCTCTTTTGTTAGTTTTAAAAAAAAGATGGTAGTCTTCATTTAGTAATGAACTATAAAAGACTTAACTCCACTGCCAAAAATGACATTTACGTATGCCCTAGATCAATAACTCTCTTCATTTTATTTCAGGGTCAGAAATATTTCAGCTATGGATCTTGCTGGAGGATACTGGAAGGTAGAGCCAGCACTTAAAAATCGATCCAATATATGGATATAGTCAATAAGGGGTTGTTTATGTCAACTAGTATGCCCCAGGTCCTTTGAAATGTGACCGCCAACTTCCAGCGCGCCATGGACGGCATCCAGAAGGATATAAAGCTATCCTGTATCCTTTTAAACCCCGTTAATCTTACCATCTTCTCACAAATTTTTAAAAGCCACATGGAACATCTAAGGAAGTCTTTAATAGTCCTAGTAAGGCCCATAAAGCTTAAGCCTTTATAGTGCCCTTTATTCCAATCTTCAATTTAATTTTCTCAGACACAAGGTCTCAAACATGAATTTCAGCTCATCCCAGATAAAGTTGCTGTCAACAAGAAGATGTCACGCCCCACAGCCTCAGAGATATTCAGGTATTCTGGGCATTGTGGGTTATTATTGTCAGTTTATCCATTGTCTATATTCTACAGAAGAATGTGCCTTTTGCTTGGCGCCTGAATAAGAATTTTTTATGCTCTGAGGAATGATCTTTTTAGTAAACTTATTCTAGTTCATCACTATTTTGACCGGCAATTCTTGCTGATCACCTACGCTAATGATTTTTCAGTCAGGGCTATCCTAACTCAATATGATGAAGATTAAGTCAACCATCCAGTTGTTTGCTTTATAAAGTTCCTGAGAACGGTCAAACTATTTTTAGTGTTACTGAGCGTGAGTGCCTGGCTGTTTTCATTGCCAATCAAATATTTTATGCCCCACCTATATGGCACCCATTTCATTGTCATCACTGACCATTTCTTGCTCTGATGGTTTCATCAAATGAAGTACCCAGATGGTTAATTATTGAGATGGGCATTAAGACTACAGAGCTATGATTCTACCATTGTTCATCGTGCAGTACTAGGCCCATCAGATTGCTGATGGTCTTTTGAGGATGCTGATACTGGCCGCCTAAACCCTCAAAGAAGACTGACTAAATTCTCAAATTGCTATCATAAACGGTGGAAATTTAAAAATTCTTGTGTTCTAGACTGAGCTAAAGAAAATGACCCAGGAGATCCAGATTAAAGAGGGAATGTTGTTTAAGAAAATTGACAAGAAATGGCAACCTTATATCCATCCCTCTTCAAAAACCAATGTCTATCTTTAAGGACACACAGCCATGGACATGGGGAAGCTAAAAAGACTTACATATAGCTAAATATAGCTATTGGGATTGGATGGTTGAGACCATCCAGAAGGTTTAGAGGCCTGTTTGGTTTGTTATATTAAGATTAGGCTAGTCCTAAGTACCAACATTCAGTTGTGGCTCCACCAAAACTTAATAATGTTGTCAGCATTGATGTGGTGGGCCCTTAGTCCACCGGTCTACATGGACACAGATATATCATATGAACTGTGGACCATTTTACCAATCAGTTAAAGCAATGTTCGTTCCAGCTGCCACCATGAAAGCCATGGCCTTTTTTACCAATGGTGGTGCCCAACCCAAAAGAGGGAAGCCGCCACGCATCTTATTTGCAGATGGGCCAAAATAAAGGGATTATTAGAATGAAAAAAATTTTCTAATATGGAACCTCAGCTAACATCCTAGAAAGTCATATTAGAAGGTAAGGAAGCTTTGAGGGAAACTTTTGTCAGGCGCCCACTTTAACTGGCAGACCATGGCGGATAGCATTGGGGTAGGAGAATCAGCAACACTTGGCATAAGGAGGTAAATTGTGGGTTTTATTCAGTAATAAGGCCAGCAGTGTCCATCGCCTCAACTTATTGAGCAAGTCGATGCTCAGCAAAAGTGATTAGAGCAGGCACACAAGTAAATGACTTGATTCACTGGCAGGTTTCAAGAAATTGGGGTAAAAAAAGAGAGGTTTTTGTTGCATCAATTTAAGTGCGGCTTGCACCAAAAGTGAGCTCCTCAATCTCATACTTTGAATCCTCCTCAAATCATGTGGGAAATTAGGAATATGAATAACCTCAACCAGGGGATCCATTGCCCCATGGAGTTTCTGATGTAGTAAGGTGTTGACATGAGCTTCAGTGGCTTTAACTGCCATTTTTTATATTTATATAGATGTAGTAACCGTTTTTAGGATGAAAACGGTGGGGCACGATTTGGGAGGATTGACAAAAAACTCTTCCAATGCAAGATCCAGTTTAACGTTATACAACTGGTCATTTTCATTAATTTAATTGAGACAATCAAAAGTATCCAACTCAACCAATGCTAGCTGAGCCACCAAAATTGGCAATTTGGCCATACTTGATTGGCCATGAACTGTTGACCATGGCAGCTCAGCTAAAACTGTTTCAGAAATAGGCTCAGGTTGTGTAACTCGACCAAATTTTTAAGCTTTTGATTGACCGCGGCTTTGAAAGTCATGCCAGAATTTGCTGAAGTTGGGGGTGGGAAAATCGAGACCCACTTAAAAAATTTGAGCGTGGCGGCAGCTGATCTGATGCTGGGGGGAACAGTGGAAGTGGTGGAGGCAGAAGCCGTAGGGCACTTGCACTTTGAGTGATCAAGCTCAAAGCGCAAGGGGCAAATGGCGCAGCCATTCTTGACGTGCAACCAGAATGGGTGATCAGGGGTGGATCTGATCACCATGTGAGGGGGATTGTGAGATGGGTATCACGATGGAATGAGCGGATCTTTGAAAAGGTGCGCAGCCCTGCCAAACAATCTGCTCCATTTGGAACTACGAACTGCAGCATGGGGTCTGCACCATAAATGACCAAACCCTCTGTAAGTTCATGGTGAAGGCGTTTGAGGAAAGGCGGTTGGGCAACCCAGAGAACTGGACCACCAAAGTGGGCTCATCTGGGAGCCACGTGCAAACAGTGGGGATAGGGATTTTATATAAATGATTGGCAGCTAGATGCTGCCACTGCATTAGCCTCAGATCAAAATATGAGGTCAAAATAGCCCTTGAATGGGCAAAAATCAATATATCCAGAAGGTTTGAAAACCACCGTGGCCATCAAAATGATGGCTGTGCTCACATATGGGAAAGATTCCCATATATTGACCTGGAAGCCAAAATGCAGGTTGCTCTGAGGGAGCACCACCTGTGTGCATGTAAGATGGTGGGCTAATTCCCAAGGTGGGACGTAACGCCCAGTGCATTGGGAGGGCTAGCAGAGCCAATCTAGATGTGCTTCAGCAGTGGCTGAATGACACCAGAAGGCGGTGCACCACCTCAAGCCGGGGCAGCAGACATCAATAGCACTGACATTTTGGTTAAATTCAAAATTTGTTTGGCTATTTTTTGTATTTTTTTCAAAACTTAAAATTCAGCTTTTATTTAGTTGATTAAAGCAAAAGAAAGGTTATGAAAGCCATGGCGTTAATGATTATCCAATCTTTTTTCACTCAGCAAGGATGCCCACAAACTCTATTTTGGACAGTGGTCTAAATTTCAACTCACAGTTAATTTAAGAACTAACTTCATCTTTTGGGACGAATCAAATTCTCACCGCCCCTTATAATTCCTCAAAATGTGGGGTAATGGAACATGTCTCTGGGACACTTGTTTCTATATTACAAAAGATGACTGCCTCCAAAACTATGCGTTATAACCACTATCTACCCAGCACTTTGCTTGCTTAATGGATAAAGTACCATTAACTAATCAAGATGTCCCTTTTTATAGCTTTATTTGGGCGTACCCCTCAGATGCCAAGTAGCATTCAGCCTCTAATCGATTTTGGTATCTAAAACTCAAATATGATGATGAGGGGCTTAGCCAATGAGATTATCTGACTTCAATCTCTTGCCACTTAGTGAATTGCCAACACTACAGAAAAGGAGGCATCCTGATATAACTCTGGCCAACCCTCCTTACTGAATTTCCAGTTGGCCGACTTATTCCTCTTATATCAACATCAACCTGGATGTTGACAGAAAAAGCTTGACATTCTTTGGTCCAGACCCTACTAGGACATTCTTAAGGTGAACTCTTAAAACTCCATTGCTAACGTTACTTAAGGGGCAGTGGTAACTTGAGTCCATGTCCGATTCCTATGGCCCTATATCCCCTTCCAACAGGGGCTTGATGGGGGTATTGTTGGGAATGAGATAATAAGCGATTTAAGATCCCAACTCCTGAATCAGGCCTTAATAAGTTGAATCTCAAGCCCTTATGGTTAAAATCTTTCCCTAAAGCACTTTTTAGAAATTTAATCAGGAAGCATCACGTGCATGGTAATTGATGGAGATTCCTTCTGAAATTGAACCTCCCCTTCCTGAACCTTGAAAGGTGCACCTCCTAAAATGCAGTCATGAGGATGACATCAGTGAAAGGCAATGAAGGCGTCGACTAGGCAGTCAATTTGGAAGGGTGTAGAAGATTCTGATTATATAAAGCCGTTGAAGTCCTCTTAGCATCAAGTCCCCAATCGCTCTAAAAAATAAATTTTTTAACTTAATAATTAGTCTATTCACCCCATTATTTCATCTCCATCGACCTCCCTGATAGTTTTACAGCTTCAAGATTCATTTTGAATCTTGACTACAGTCAAAAAACTATTAGGCCAACAGGTAAAGTAATGATACTTTCATCTATAATAATGAGGATGGTTTAGATGCCATGAGGTAAAAATATTGGCTCTTAGCATTAGAGATAATAATCACTATTATATTTTAATAAATTATATATTCATATTGAAGGTTAACTTCTGAAAAGCTTCTTTAAGAAAGTCCTTTTTTATTTTGGTATTTAAAGAAAGGAGTCTCAATCATTTATGAGGAAATTATATAGGACATAAAATCTCAGTTGAGTTATTGGTTGCTGTTAGAATTTGTAATGGCGAACAATATAAAACTTACAATATAAAAAGTGATGAGCAGTTTAGACGCCCTCTACTAAATTTGATCTTTAATGAAACGTTTGATCTGAAACCCATTGATTCAGTGACCATTAATGGGCAAGAACAAATTAAAGAAACTTGTAAATTGATAAAAGGTATAATACAAACTGATTTAACAATCAATTTTAAGTGAAACTGTTTCCTAAAACCAATGACTCAATATGGAAGTCCCAGGACAATAGGTTTGCAACAATCCAAATGTCAACATAAGAGGATGGCAACTGCTTAACACACATATTATATGAGAGAGGAAGTTCATTTAAGAGGAGGATAGAGGTGTTCTCTACATCACAAGGCCCTAACTCAACCTATAACCATTATCAAATTAGGGAATAAAATTTCTAATTCTACTCTGTATCGAATTTAACATATAATTTATGTTCTTTTCAGTTTATGAAAATTAATATAGTAGTTGTGACCACAGATTATTGCCAATTGCATACTTTATGAATTCAAATGTTCTTAGCTATTGCCTTTCATAAGCTTTTTGGGAAATAAAGAGCCATCACAAAGGAAGCTAGAATCTCTTAACAGAACACTTTTAGACAACTATAAACAAATCTTTGTCTCTAAAATAACTATGTAGACAAGATTAGTGATTATTAGAATAAGCTCAGTCTGTTATAGTGAAGATGTCAATTACACAATGGAAGACAATTCTAGCGATGGATTTCCCCAACAATGACGTGTAAAGTATCCCCCATAGATCAATAACCCTTAATATTAACATTACCAGTACAACTTAAAAATGTATAGTTTCAGGCCACAAATTAGTTCAGCTTTCTCTTACCAGATAGAAGCCAGTACTATCTTCAGTATGACAACACATGTGGTACTATTCAGTAATTATTGGAAAAACTACTTGATTGGGGGCTGTCAGAGTTGCAGATGACCACATAATCCAAACTTTTGACTGAATATAAGATTTGACAATTAAGTTATAATTGTATAGTATTAGCAATAGTGGATGATTGATGAAAATATCATCAGGCATCATCCCCAATGATATTAAAGGTTGCTGACTAGTAAATTATTGTTGGGCATCATTCCCAATTATATCTGAGGCTGCCAACAGATGATAATTTCGTCAGGCATCATCCCTGACGAAATCAAGCAATAATTTGATATTGGAATAACACTCACAAGTCAAATGATAGGGAATCATTCAGAGCGGAATGGATTGGAGTCATCAGAAACTACCAAAACGTTTGAATGCCGGAGGAAGAGTAGAATCTTATCAGCTGAAACAATTGGTTTTGTGTACCTAATACCAATAATTCGGTCCGCTGAACAACTGAGGATTAAGATGCCTAAGAAACCCAAGGCAACGGTACCTGACGAGATTTGGTGCCTAACACTGAGGGTCAAACCAGAATAGGAGCACAAATAATTCTCAGCGGACAGCTGAAAAGTTGTGTGCTTATTCTGACCATAAAAACCCAATTATTCTTTAATAAAAGCAGATTAAACCCTGATAATAACTTTATTAATTAACATTGGTTGTTTAAACATTACTCTTAAGAGAAGAGTGCAAGGATCAGATATCCTTAAGTTGGTTTTATCAAAATCTCCGCTTGGCTCTGCGAAAAGGGAAAAGGGAAAGTGTTCTCTACCAGTAGCAAAATATCTTCAAGAGGAAGAAGCACCTTTATAGCATTGGACAATACACTCAACGTGGCTTTTAAGGATTTAACTTTAATAATAATCTTCATAGTATTATTGCCCCAGTTTATTAAATTTAATTAATTAATCAACGCAAGGATCCACGAATCTGTGCAGTTGAAATCTAGGGCCAGAATCGAGCCACTAACCAATCCCAGGATTTTAACAAGGGCAATCTAGTTACTAACGCCCCACAGTGGTACCCTCCCACATGAGAAGGTTTACTGGCTCTTAACTCCTAGCTATTAGTGAGTTATCTATGAGGTGAACCCATATCTACACCTTTTTGTACATCCAGCCCACCATCACCTCCTCTACCTATTAGGACTGCACTATCTGGAGGTGATACTATAGTTTGATTTAATGAAAAGTCTTTAACTCTGACCTTGTTAGTTCTATGAATCCTCTTCAGAAAATTGTCTAAGATATCCATAGAGCAAAACAAGATTATTAATGCCTTATCAATGATGCTCAAACAAATCACTATAAGAGACTCTTAGATACATGCTATATGAAAGCCATTTAACTCATCGTCTAAAACATGTTATGACCAAAGTATGCATATATATGCAACAAAAATCTTATAAATCTGCTGGGAAAAATGAAACAATCTTATCAGCCTAAGTGAAACGCTTGACCTACGTTGTGAGATTAGTTAGGGATTGCAACGATGATTCCAAGACCTATACATATTAACAGATACTCAAGGCCTGAAGATCCCCATGGGACTCAAAGCCCCACTTAAGCTGATGGTTCCGCATGAACCTTGGGGTCCCAAAGGACCCAAAGAGCAGGACCTCTGATGAAGCTAAAGGTCCACTAGCTTTGTAGATCCAAGAACCCATGTACTGAGTATGATGCAATCCTTGAAGAAGCGAGATTGTGTGGAAATAAGGCGTTTCATTAATAGATGCATTTAGCCTGATAGTTGGGATCCTCACAGTTAGCCATTCTCTAGACACCAATATCACCTTGGAGGCACTAGATATGGAGATATACATAATCATGCTTTTACAAGTTCGCAGATAACCACCTAGATTGTTTAGAGAAATCTGTACTAATATTAAAATCCAAGTTAGCTGCTGTAAAGCTGAGATTAAAGCTTTTTAAGATTAGATGAAACGTAAGGTTATAAAGCTGCCCTTGACAGATGCTGGAATGAATTACAAGATGACGTGGAGAAAGTAATAAGACAAATGGATCAAAACTTTCCTGAAAATATGTGGATATGTTATCCTTTGAGCCAAAGCATAGCGCATAACCGGGTACAAAATTTTCTCTCCCCCTCCAGATCTAGTTTTAACCCCCAGTTTCAAGAAGTGTTGTTCATAAATTAAAAATATATAGTGACATTCTTTATTGCTCACTAGAGTGCGCTGGAGAAAGCCGCTGACATATAAAGTAAAGTATTTTCCTGTTCTCTGCAAAGAAGCCAGAGAAATTATTAATCCCCACCTACGTGATTGTAAGACCTGGGTGTGTAAGTCAAGACTGCTTCATTTCAGACTTTTAGGGAGTGATCAAGCCATCTTAAACCAAAAGCAAAACTTTATGTAGATCCGCCTTGACAAAAAAAAGTTGCCATAAATGCTTATAGAAATTCTATGCCGCGCTCAATTATTAGTTATTATCAACACCACTTATCCAGATGACGCTATTACTGTGGTTATATATGCCCTCAAGTCCTTACCTGATGTCCAATTGCATATGAAAGATCTCAAACAGAACTTTACACGTATTTGAGATAAAAAACTTATGAATGAAATCCCTCCCACTACAATTATCAATTTTTCTACTTCCTGAAGGCTTCCAGTTGGTTCTGCGTGCACGCCATTATAGCCAATAAAAAACACATACATCTGATTCTATTGAAATATTTTCGCCACACTGTGGACCAACGTTACAACTTGTGCACTTAGGAGTCATTATTGAAAACTTTTGGCAAAGAGAGGCCAGCATGAATAAAGAGGCTCTTTGTGCTAAAAATAACACTAATGCCTATAATTAAGCCTGCTTTTAATTATTTTTAATAAGAATTTCCTACTACCATCTAGTACTAAAAAAATAAGAATTTCCTATAAAGATACCTGGATTACCAACTAGTCCAATTCTATCAATAAAATATTCATACTGCTTATCATTTTCTTCTAATTTGCCCTGCTCCCAATTGCCGCCACAGTTTGGGAGCCTGGTAACTTGTGTTACTTTTGAAGTTTATATTTTATTTTATTCTTAGGATCATTGATAATGGGTCCCTTTTATTTGTAATTTTGTCCAAATTTATAAAGAAAATTAAGATTTTCTCCAGTTTCCACGTTACATAGACCGTGGGACTGGTGGTCCCTAAAGAGCTAGGTCTATTGTGGCTTATTCTGCGCTCCCATACAGGCTTAATCTTAATCCCCAGACACCTTGGCAGCAGCTCATCTAAACCCCAGCAATGAATTACTTATACAAAAGATTCCTTTGAGAGTATATTGCCAATATCCAATATGCTGAATGATTCTTATCTTTACTTAGGACATGTGTCCTCCTAGTATCTAATATAATATTAAAGTATTGCATGAAACTTATTGGGGCTTGTATATGCTTATCAAAGAGTGAATTAAAAAATCAGTTTTATTGTGTATTTTGTCTGGGGCTCCTACATTTTACTACTCTGCATGTGATTAATGGTAACAAAAGAATTTTCTCCTATATCTTCCAGAAGCAAAAAATAATTCCTCAAAGTAGACGGTCAAGGCTATTCATGACCACATATAGACTTAGTTTCCCCTAAGGCGAATACTAAGGAAAATTAAGCAGGTTGTGAGGGCCTTGACTTTAAAAACAATATTTGAATTAGCGTTAAATTGTGTAAATGACATATACCATAATTGTTACTTTTGGCCCACAACTATAAGTTTTGAAAAAAATCAAAGGCCATTATTATTTATTCTAAATTATTTTTTAAAAACGTTATGAGATGATCCAGAATCATGTCAGACAGTCTAGATGTAAGTTTTGAGGCTCAAAATTTTCAGTACTGGGCCCAAGGTCCAAGCTTCCTCAGACTCCATGGGATCTTCCACATTTTAAAATCCCCAGTTCCCTTCCTATTAGTACATAAACTAGCAAGCAAAAGCTTTTAAAGCTACTTCATCTCTATAATCATCAACAAACTTATAAAAAATCCAAACTATTTATAAGTTTATAAAAATATCTTTTTATTGAAATTTTTAGTCAGGCACTATGGACATCAGAATGAACACCCATGAGCTAAACCGTGTATTAATTACATGATGCCACTCCTTAGGGACGAAACCCAACTGATAATATTCAGCGCAGAACTCTCTTTGATAGTATTGTTCCTTCTAGGACGCCAGAGTAGCCAACAGACATGTGATTTCGTTTATAAAACTCTATCACGTTTGTGGGCTAAAGCTTTATCTCAGTTAGCAAACTTATAGTGCAACCATTAGAAGGCAATGCCCATCATACCAATGTCCTAAGGCGTATATAACACGCTTGTCCATGTACTTATTCCTCATGGGAGTCCTTTAAATTTCTATGAGGTATAATTAAACTTTTATTAAAGGAGATCTTAGCTTTTATAGGAGTCCTTGAGAATGTGTAAGCAGGCCCCATTTTTGTACTACTAGCCATATTGAAATATGTTATGCTTATGGTGGGACTTTAACTATGGTAGAGTACGCATGACTAATACAGTACAACAAGATTGATATGTCTTAGGAAATAAAAAGCATTTATAATATTTTGGGTTAGAGGCGTCTCCCACGGTGGCTCAGTTGAGACTTTGGTTGGATGAGACTTGACTCATAACAAAGAAAAGATTTATGAGCTACTTAAGGATACACTGATTTATTATCCACCTCCCATATGAATTTAGCAAGATGAAAGTTGTCATGAATGATGTAAAGCTAAGAGATATAGCTCCCATCCAAGTGCGACCTTAACAGAAGTGTAAAGTAATAACCTCATGTTATTACAGAACTTCATCAGTTATTGGAGTTAGGAATGCTGGTACCTTCTAAAATCCCAAGGGCTTTACTTCTCTTACTCATTTGCAAAAAGGATAGAAGTCATCATATTGTCATAGACTACCAAAAGCTTAATATTGGTACCCAAAAAGAACAGCTACCCATTTATTAGTATTGGCGACTTGATAGGCCTCCTATCTGGAGCTCAGTATTTTTTATGAAAGATCTTGGTAGTGGGTATTGAGAAATTTTGTAAGGCTCACTGCTTCTCTCACTGAGTTGGACAGGGTATGCACCCATTTAGGTCTAAAAAGGGCTCAAACCCCAAGGCCCTAACTCTCACCCAGATACTGGCCTAGGGCATATGATAGACTAGAGATGAGTTACTGATGTCCCTCCCTGCTAGCCATTTGTCTTCCTACACCCCTTTTCTCAGTCCCAACCAACCATTTTTTATCTGCAAAGTTTTAAACAAAAAAGTCAGTCAACTCTGTGCATAATTAGGAAATATTAGGAAACCCCTCTTCATGGTCCCACTTCCCCAATCCAATAAGTGGCTCAATTAAAGCCCATTGCTGATGTAAAAAATCAACAACTGGGGCGATCCCAAGTAAGGATAGAATAGCTGATAAGATAAAATTTGGGGAAAAGATTGAAAAGGGGACAAAATGGGGATCAACCCTGAAAAAAGTTGAGATTGCTAAAAATAATTGTGGACAATCTGAACTTTCCAAAACCTCTTGACAATAGCTCAGTAATTTGACCAATACTGTTTATATGGAATATTAATTGAGGCAGCAATACCCACTATCAAACTTGAATTCAGCATCCATGCCTAATGTTCAGCTTAGTAATCCTCCCCACTCCAACCTTATTACCTGCACCCTGCTTTTGGTGGGGCTATTGGGTTATTGTTATATTTAAATTTTTCTTACTTTATTTTTAAATTTTATCTTTAATAGTTTTAAATAAAAACACCAACAGTTCCGTTAGATATTATGGCTTTAAGAAATTCCTATAAAGAAGTTCCAATGGAAAAAAAGCTAGGGTGGGAACATCTGGCCAGGCCTACAAGTATGGTAACTCAGAAAGTACCCAAAACACCCCGCCCTCTCCACTACCCCAGCAGTGCACCCAAAACCCTAGTACCTCCATCATGCGCATGTCCTCACTGACAGGTGTCACCTTTTAGTCTGAAGCTGTTGATAGTATAGTTGAGACTCTTAAACCTGAACCTCATAATCTTTTGGCTCACTCACATCCTAACAGAATAACCCACCCATTTTTTAAAACTTTGTTTTAGAGTACAAAATTATGGGTAAATGGCCCTGAAGCAAAGTCTGATACCACTCAGATGATTATTATAACCCCTCCCAGAGTGTTAAAAGAATCCATTTTCATTCACATGGAACCCTCGTGCTCTCAGGATTACATCTTATGGGAATAACATCTTTCAAGAACCTTTGAAAAGTTGCAAATCATATAGATCACTCATTTTTTTGTGATTGATGTGTATCACATATTTCTGGTAACCAGGTTGAGGAACATTGCCTTGTCACCCCAATATATGAGAATCTCTCTGGTGTACGGGCTTTAAAAGATCCTGAAATTCCTGATTCTGACACTATGTCATATTTCAGGGCAGCCAGTATGCCCAACGAGTTCATAAACAGATACAATAAGGTATAGAAGTGCAAAGGCTAAGGATTCAACCTCATTCTTTGATCCCTCAATGAGTAAGATAAATTGACCGTAATTACTTCATGTTTCCAATCTATATCTGGGTAGGACATCTCAAGGTCAAAGTAAATGCCCTGGTGGAAACTGGTGCCACAGGGAATCATATTGATCTTAAGGTGGTGCAAGCTTTAGATCTTGAGATCACCTCAGGTTCCATATTCTTGAGGCAGATCAGATTCCTATACTCACACTTCCTCTTTATAATCCACTGCGGTTTAATGTTTATATATATGAAGTTGTAGCACACTTTCTGGAAGATCCTAAGTTGCTATATCCAGATATTTTGGTGTAGGATGGTGGCGCTACCAAGCAGTGAATACTGGCTTAGAGCGTTAAAATATTAGCTTTTACCTCAAATTCTCCCTCAGGGGAAATTTTTTCCTTCCACGTTGCCAACAGGATTTTGCAGTGGCAGCAAAAGTTGAATACTCTTCTACTCATATTGTGACTGAGCTTTCTACTTTGCCCCTTATTTTCACGCCATTTAGTCAGTTTTTATGTGTAAGGTGCTGATAAATTTCCAAGTTACTCAAAATTGATCTAAGATTCTAATTAACAGTTGTCCTCATCTAGAAAGAACTGCCCTTTTACTCTTATATGGCAGAAGAAGATAGGACTAAAGATTTGGATTTATGAATTGGTGAAAAAGGTGTGGATGTTCAAGAAGACTTCCTTAGTGTCCTTTACTGTCATTTTTCATAAAAGCCTGATGGTACCATATAACCATTTGTGGATTATGTCCGCTTAAATAATGTGATGATCCCAGATCCATATGCATTACCCTTAGAGTCTTCCATTTCCTAGGAGATCTAAAATCTAAAAGGTTTTTCTAACTTGACCTGATGAATTCTCTTTATCAAGTGAAGATAGGTCTGGTTAAGAGTGGCTGACAACAATCTGCACCTGTTATGAAATATAGAAGTTCAAAGTTATGCCCTTCGGTTTAAGAGTGCTTCATGGGTTTTCCAACCCCAAATTGATGATGCTTTGAGGCTTTCAGATACTATTGTACAATTTCCTGTGTGGATGACATCTTGAACCACTCGCATAATGTGGAGCAACACAGTAAGGATTTAGTGGCAGTAGCTGTTGCCCTCCAAAAACTAGTATAGTTGCCAAGCCATCCAAATGAGAGTCCTTCATAGATGAAGTTCAATTCCTAGGTAATCTGATTCTAAAAGTTGTTTAAGCATTGCGCCTTCCTAGCTAGAATCCATCTGCTCTTGGCTACCCCAGTAATGCTTAAGCAACTGCTTATGCTTCCTAGTATATGTCACTTCCCTCAAAAATTCTCCTCGGCCATGTATGAACTGACCTCAAACTTCCACACCTCACAGTTAAGAACGCCCCTTTTTGTAGACACCTGAACTCAAACAGCATTTAAAGCAATAAATTAACTTCTCTCCACCACCCATTTCTTAGTCATGCAGTTGCAGATAAACCTTTTAATATGGTGTTTGATGCCTCTGGGACTGCATTTGGTGCTGTACTCCTAAAAGAACATGAGGGGCGGTGTTGGACAGTTGATTGACTTCATTCCTGACTCTTTAAACAAAGGTATAATATGAGCCCAAGCTTTCCTTTCAATTACTTTCACTTTTAGTAATATGACTCGATTCAAACAGTACAATTTGATAATTAATACTAGATGAGATGAGTATGAGTAATAAAGCAAAGAGTTGGCGAACGTGGTAAAGGGTAGCGGACATGGACCTGCACCAGCCAAAATGTACCAAGAACACAGGTACAAACGAAAATATCAGTAAAAAAACCCCGAGGTGGTGCACCCTGCAGGTTTCATGCATTTCTGGTAAAATACTGCAGTTACACGGAAGTATCCCACTTGCGACCACTGTCATTGGTGGAACACGGGATATGAGTTTTCCTGAGCATAGAAACACTGACAAAGTGGGAAAAGTTTGGCGAAGTCCAATTTAAACTTTTCCTGCATGTGGTGTACTTAACAACCCATACTATTCACAAAGGTTTGGTAGACCTTGGGTTCAAAACCATGGATGAAGCAAATGAAGCAGTGAAGGTCAGAGTGGTACTCGCCCATCCTGATGGTCAGCATTTGGTATCGACCAAATGAACATGTTGGACGAGTTAAAAGGTATCTTTATAATTTTTTATTACCTTCTGACTACACTGGTGCACACAGTAGTCAAATGACATCTCTGAGAAGGCTTGGAAGCCTATGGAGAAATTGAAAAATTCAAGATGCAAAGATTCCAGTTGGTGCTGACCCTTAGCATTGGGAAGGCAATTGCAATTATTTCCCCAAACCAGGAGGTAGTGGAGGATATCATCAAAATCTCCCACAATTCATCCTTCACTATTGAAGGAAAAGAATCCCAACTGTTTCACGCAACAGTAGAGAGCACACCACCCATATGTAACCACTGCCAGGCCTTTGGGCACAAAATTTATGCTTGCCCCATCAAAGAAGGCCTGAGATACATGGAATTCTGTGAGGAGGAAATGGGCAAAGACGACTCAGAGTATGCCAAAATCACAGATACAACACAAGCATTTGACTGAGGAGAACATGGGTAATACAAAACAATCGACCTAATTTCCCCATAAGAATTAAAAATGGCCAAACAAGCTCGCAAGCTGGCTGCAGCCAAGGCAAAGGCCTCAGCAGAATCATCCATATCACCGGAACAGATCCAGGAAGACATGGATGAATTTGAATCAATGAATCGATAAAATCCTGCAAAAAACCAAACAACCTATCCAAACTGATTGAATTTAGCAGAAACCAATTTGAAAATAAATGCGGCAAAACAGGGGCCATTGCACCCCCTGAAATTGTGAAGCATAACCAAATTTGGAATGAAAATCAACAATGGAATGCGCAAGAAAATAATGCGGCCAATAAGAGCACACAAGTGCACTGCAATGATAAATTGAAACCCAGCAAAAGCAAGAGGGGAGCAAAAACAGCAGCAACAAAAGGGGCAGAATACACCCCAACTCCTACTCATGGTTATGCTCTCCGTAGCAGAGGTGCAATGGAGAGTATTGTGAGCGAGGGAGTAGGGCCAGGGGCCCTGCTAACCACTCCTGAGGCGCATTGGGCGTCTTAGTAGAGATAGGGACACTGAACATAGCAGGACTCAAGGCCTTAACGTCCCAGGCCAAGAAGTTGAGTCTCCTACAAAACCCATCTGTAGATATCCTGGCAGTTCAGGAAACCCACTGTCCACAGGGAAAGGAGGAGGCATGGGAAAACATGCTCCTCCCAACAATATTGTTTTAGTCACAACACTGTGGGGTGATATTATGCGCAAAATAAACTTTAAATTTATCAATAAAAATTGTTCCTGGACAGCCATGTACTAGCCTAACCTTCTCATGGCACACCAAAGTGCACACAATAGCCAGTGTGTATGCACCAAACTGTGCACCGGACTGAAGAGAATTTTTAACAGCTCTAACACAACTAAATCTTCCAGCAAGCACTATTATAATGGGATAAATGAACTGCTGGATTAGCCAGATACTGACTGATGGCCATACACAACGGAGGTACCACAAGGGCAAGTGGAACTTCGCGTACTAAAGGCCACCCTGGGACTATATGATCTGCTACCAAAAAGGTCACCCCTATTACAAAACATGACACGCCCACATGTACACAATGGTGCACTTATCTCTATGTCACGGATAGACCTGATACTCACACCACTAATTTTCCATCACCAAATTCAAAAATTCAAAACTACAAAAATCGAATTTTCTAACCATTAGCTAGTTTTGGTGTCCTACAAACCGGCGGAACCAAGTTTCAAGCACCCAGATGGTGCAGAATATGCCCAGAAAGTTTAGCCGACTCAGAATTTAGATACTGGATGGAGGAAATATTCTCAATATGGGATTTTCAAACACCTTTCTGCTTGGACCCACTATCCACCTGGTAAATTTTTAAAAAATCAACAAACCAACAAATAAAACACACAGCATCAAGAAGATACAGGGCAGCTTCAGCCATTATAAAGCACACCTTGGCAAAAATTAACCACCTAGAAAACAATGTTTCACGCACAGGGTACAGCCCTGGATGGGGTCAAAGATGGGCAGAGGTTTCTGCTTGGCTAAACACCCTGATTTGTGAACACCAACACCGAGTTGGAGTTCAATACAGAGCAAAAAACATAATAGATGGAGAAACTTGCTTGAGCCATTTTTTCTGCCGATTCCACGCCTGGAAGAATATGATAGCTTTCACACAGGTCTGATGACCGGACAAATCCATAGCAGAAACACCTGAAGAAGTCACGACCAAAGTGCACAGGTTTTAATGAATTTGTATAATTCTTAACAAGTCAAACCAAACAAAATAAAAAAAATTTTCACGAGCGCACATATTGACACTGCAGCTCAAGATAAAAAATTCAATCAACCTAATATTGTGTGAGGAAATATGTGAAGTAGTACGTGGTGCACCAAGAGGGAAATGCCCTGGACCTGATGGGATTCCCTATGAATTTTATATAAAATATTTTACTAACATTTTTAATATTCTTTTAGCTTCCATGAACAAGTGTATTATGGAAACATGCCTCCTACAAAGAGGCAAAGAAACCTACACTGTCACCCTATTCAAAAAAAGAGACAGACTAAACCTATCCAACTGGCGCCCAATATCCCTAACCAAGACATACACAAAAATATTCACAAAAATCATGGCCAAATGACTAGGAGAAATTGCAACTGACGCGATATCCCCATCACAATATGGAATTGTTCCAAGAAGATCCATATGGGATAAGATCACACAGTTGCAAATGTCTGCCAGTCCAAAACCTCTGGAGCGCTTGTCTTCTTGGACCAACAGAAGTCATACGACAGGGTGAACTGGACCTATTTCAGGTCCTGCCTTCAAAAAATTCAAACTCCCAAATAGATTCATAAACTGGGTGATGATGTTCACAGAGTCAGCCACCATGGCCGTGCGTGGAGCAGGCTTCTTAACTAACCCAGTCATCCCATAGAGAGAATTTAACAAGGAGACCCCTTAAGCCCTCTACTTTACAATTTTAGCTTGGATCCTCTAATCCGGAATACAAATACACTTCTCAAGGGAATAAATGTCAAGAGTTAACCACAAGTCAAAATGATGGCCTTCGCTGATGAATGTGTGGTGGGAATATCCAACAATCAGGATGCTTGCAGAATTGAGAAGGCAATACAAGAGTACTCAGTCATAAGCAACGCATCACTTAACACTGAGAAAAATCAAATCATTTTTGGGAAATATCAGACCCATTGGACGCCATCTACCCTGGGCCAACAAACTATTACAACATCAAGACTCCTCACCAGACATAGGAGGCAAAAACCAGCAATAACTCCACTGAAACTTCCCTTCACCACCAAGCTGAAAGCTGGACCTGTCCGTCACTTGGGGGTATGGTTAGAAGCAGGAGGTTACGCCAACTCCATGATGGAAAATCAACTTCTAGACAAAATAACAAAACGCATTGCCTCCTTACATGGACATCAAACAGGTATAACATGAAGGGCCACGGTAGCCAACTCTATGATTCTATCAATCATATGGTTTACGCCCATGCAATTGCTTTCTCACCGACCTTCTTTAATGCAGTTCACACCCTATTACAAGGATGGCTCTGGTCCAACCACAATCCCCCTGCACGCCTCGAAACACTATTTGGCTCTAGAAGGAACAGAGGGATGGGAATTACTAATTATGTAGAGCAAGCGACCCATATAGTAGGATCCTGGATTGCTCAAGTGACTAGCCTAGACGAGCAAATATACATTGGGCCAGAACAGCAAGATATAACTTTACATGAGCACTCCAATTAAAAAACCCAGATCACCCAAACACATCAATCAGGTATCTGGAGTCCCATTCTACAGCTTCAGGATGACATGGCACTCCTGCACATTTCAAACGAATACTCCTAGCCATGAGAAGAGCAACGTGGAAGATGCACATATGTGGCCAAACCAGTCACTGAGGATGGCCAAGGCTAACTCACAGACAGCAAATCAACGACCAAATAGTCACAGATAATATAATAAGCAGAAATCAGAGTACCATAGCCAGGATAGATTACGTTGACCATATAGATATATTATACAACCTGGAGACCCAAAGAAGAGTATGGAGATACACACATCACCCTCTACTTCAACCCCGGATAAGAGCACATGTGTGGAGATGCATGAGGAGAGTATACCGCACAGCAGAACGGTCAAATGATACTCATTCCTCATGTACAATATGTGGTCAGCATGGAAGCCTAGCACACCATTTATAAAAATGCCCAACATCAGTGGCTTTATGGAATGGGATCATGCGCCTATTCCACTAAGATTTTGGACAACCATTCAGCCTAGATATGAACATGTTCGCTATAAACATAGACTCTCCTATCCATCAATCCCTCAGGACGTTAGTAGTAGAAATAGCACTATGAGCGATCCATATGATAGTACTGGAATAGTTTACAGGAACAACGCATATAATCCAAGAAGCCATCAATCGTTTCCACTGCCATATTGGAACATTTCCAAGCATGGTTGTTTTGACACATGACCCCACATAACAGAAGGACAATCAACACATGGTAATCCTTATGGTTCCTAAAGGTTGATTATTTCCTTCATACATGCTGCATCCAAAAATAAGCCAGCATAACCCCCCTACCTTCCTAAACTTGGTGATCCTGGAGACAACAAGAGGGGCCTTGAACCCTCTAGGATGTCTTTTAACTTTCAAATTCCATTAGTTTATCCCCACTATATTGGAAGTGCTTGTCCCCTGGTCGACCTTCCCGAATAAATATAATATGAGCCCAACTCTGTGATTAAATTTTTTCCTAAATCATATTGCATTATAGTCAGCCCCATGACTTACCATCCAACTCTTTTTTACAAGTCAACTATTTCCCAAAATAGCATTGTCAATAGTTAATGACTTTATCAAGAGATCTCGATTTACTATGGAATGAAGCGAATAGATTATAGATATTATTATCTTATTCTAGATGAAGGATCTCCTTTTATTGTCAGGTATATTGACTATTTTACATATTTAAATTTTGAAAGTTGGACAGGCTAGATGTTGACTAGTGAACGTAATGTGAAGAAGTACTCGCGCTACACAAGTGTTGCTCACTACAGGGGCTGTAATAGCAAAAAATTTAAATTATAAGCTTTTAGTGCACATTTTTATTGACTTTCCACTTGATATCACTTTTGATCAAATTTAAAAATTACAGTAGAACTAAACAACATTAAAAACCCAACACACAGCAACACCCTGATGACCTCGGCCCTACTGACTGATGCTCCAAAATGTGGTAGCGTCAAAACCCCTAGCATCTTCCGCCCAACGGGAGAACACTTTTAAACTAGGTCAACCAACCCCCCAATGCCTTAGGTCGATATGTCCCCCCAAGGATCTCGCCCTTCACCTTGCACGTTCCCAAGAGGTGCCTTATAGCCCCATTGTGCTCCCCCAAAGCAAGATATGATTCAGCCTCATGGTTGAATATGGCAACTTGTTTCCCCTAAAATGACAAACAAATTATAAAAATTATCTTTGGCGCTTATTCATCCTGCAGGCTTTATCAACTTCCGCCCCTACAAGGGGTACTTTGACCTCAGCTTCAACTGTTAAGCCAATGCTGTAATTGCAGCCAACATTCCATTGGTATTCCAGGGAACCCCCATCCCAACCACTCACACCTAATGCCTGATGACACCACTACTATGTTCAATTTGCAGGCCTCCTCACCCACCTCCCACTGATACTTTATATAACGAACTAATAGCTGGGTTTTCAGTATATGGCGCTGACCCCATTCTACAATTTGTGGTTCCCAATGGAACCAACCGACTTGTGGGCCCTTGAACCTTTGCAGCTGTACACCCAAAATCAACCTAAATCGTCATTTCAATAACCCTCACACTGTTGTCCCCTCTGCCCCCAACCAGCCTTTCTGGGCCAGAGTAGACAAAGGAAACACAATCTGCCCCATTTGTTTTGACCTGGACCACTCAAAGTGGCGCTGCCCCACCATAGCCCAAGCGGTAGCCCACAAACATGACTCCTCCCATGATGATCTCATTGCCAATCCAAAAACTTTTACCAATGAGGCACAATCCTCCCTCCCGCTCCACCCAAAATGGTAGATGCAACTGCCACTAATTCAGCCAATAAGGAAATACATGTAAAACCCCCACTCCCACTCCAACTAATCAGGGGCTAGAATGGACCCCAGTAATTTCAAAAAAAAACCAACCAGCCACTCAACCCAACCCACCCATATGCTGATAACCTATTGTTTTCAACAAAAATCCCTGTGATTATCTGAAAGAAGTTGATGATTTGGGAAATCCCGTCCCAGACTCAGTTAAAACACAGCCCTCAAAATTTACCTAAACGCAGAATATGAAGATCAGTTTCCAACTTGGCACTATGCTCTATGCTCTTATTCTGATGAATTCCAAAGTGACCACTAACTCACTAAAGAGGCTGTTGCCTCCCCTGAATGTTGCCCCTCTAAAAGGCCATAGTAAAATCTGTCCCAGTCTTGGCCAAGGGTATACCCGCCCCTGTCCTTCCCCCATGCAACAAGTTTATAAGAAAAATTCTTTTGGTTCCACCAAGTGGGCAACAAAGCAATGCAAAAAGTTGTGATGGTCACAAAATTTGGCCCCAAGACCCACATTACCAGCTACAACATCGCCACCTTCACCACCTTCCCAAATTTTACCTTGAGGCTGAGAAATCCCTATCTAAATATATCACCACCCTCCTCATAAAAAAATTTAAGCTTCAAGCCTCACTTGCTACCTTGACCCCTATTTTGAGGATGCACCCACACCCATGCTCTCAGCACTCTGCCATACACTGTCCGACACAGAGGAGGAAGATGAGCCTCCTGATCCCTACTCACCCCCCACCATGGACGCATAGCAGTTTACCGCATCTGACCTGGTTGGATCATTTTATCTTTTTTGTTTAAGTGATATGTCATCTCTTTCTGTTTATTCAATTTTAGTTCAGTATAAGTTTTGCTCCTCTGAGCTTAGTATTGTCCGTCCCCTGGTTGGCTTGCCTAGGTTAAATAAAAAACCTTACATTAGACCCAACTCAGGAAGGAGGAGATGGCAAGAATTATCATTTCATCATTTTTCAGGTTAATCAAACTACTTCTAATAAATTTTCACTAAAGAAAGTTGGGTTTTAATAACCCTTAGTTTGAGAGCTTTATGTTTTTAAAGCTTCTAATAAAGCAACTGAGGCATATTAAGGACATTTACTTTGAGGATTCTGACTCATTGGCCATGATTAACCTGATCTAATGCTCACATTATTTTTCATCAGCAGCAATCAGGACCATCTATTCTGCAATATGATAATTTTCAATCTTCTAGGAATAGTCAAATACTTTAAGAACATAACAGTTTTCCCATATAGCAATATCTTGCTAAGTATCTCCAGCCCACTGTATAAAATTTTAATTGCATTTTTTCCACCTCGCCTTAATCATGGAAGTATTTACAGAAATTAAAAAAATGTGGAAGCACTGGCAAAACTTATTAGGCATCTTATAACCAGCTTCTAATATGTTCATCAGGCATTTAATGACATTCACAACCTTAATGTCCAAGTAAATTTAATGATTGGATGTATTTATTAATCAGTTAAACTAGAACTTGTTGGCCATAGGATATCAAGCCTTAGACAACCATGGAGTCACTAAAGAATGTATTCAAGGGATGAATCAATACAGAGAGGAGATCAAAGATAGCTGTTTTACTTAAGGGTCAAGTTTCATAAGGCTGAGCCAGTTGAGGCACTCGACCAATACAAACAACACAAAAAGGGTGGCCACGCAGCATTTGGAAAGCAACATAGAGACCATCAACCACCTCCTGAATGAATTAAAACAACTTAGAAATTAACAATCAGTCATTCAGAAAGGTATTAAAGTATTAAGAGAATTATTCCAAATGCTCTAAGATAGTGGAGATCTTCTTCATTAAAACAATGAGCTATGGCGTCATATCTGTAAGCTTTGTAACATGGAGACTACCCATAAGAGTGAAGTTAAGGATTTGCATGCTTGTGTATAGTGACATTCAAAAAAGCCTCATAGTTTTTAAAAATTCATGTAATAATGCCTTCAGGATCTAAAATTTTACCCCTTGGGAGATTCAGATTGAAGGTTAGATACAGGATGTTAGATGTCGATGTCCTCATCAAACCACGCTGTCATGATTCCACATGACTGGATGATAAGCCCTAAATCAATATGGCGGAATGAATGGAATCTGCTGTAATTGAACTGGTACTGGTAATTTAAGCGCTTCAAAATGAGGCATTCAGCGAATAGAGAGGATTATGCCAAGATTCAATACAAATAAGAGTAATTCAAAAAGGAAAGCAGAATAAAAGAGTACCAAGCTGAGGACACATCCAGCTGGGGAACCAAGGTATAAAGAGTCTGATGGAAGATAAAAGGTTCTAGAGGTTTTTATGAGAAGAGAGAGCAGATAAACTCTGCAATAATTATAATAAAGGTGGAAATAAGGGATGATAGCTCCATACATATATTTTTATTAAGTATATTATAAAGTCAGCAATCCTCATATCATCTGATTTGGTTGCTCAGTGGCTCATACCCTGTGCAAAACCAACTTGGCAGAATTGAGCCCAACTGCCAATAATTAACAGTGGTGCTCACTACAGGGGGCCCACTAAGCAACTATAGTTGAAAAAACCAGAAAGCAAATTACTCTACAATGATGAGTCCTCCTCTGTTCTGACAGCAAACCCGCTTGCAGAATATAATCAAAGAAATTCTTTTGCGAGTACAAGCTGTGGAACAGCAACTGAACAAAGAAAGGGGAGTCCTCCAGAAATTGCAACAACAATATAAAACGCTGCAACAGGAAATTCAGTTGATCAACGAACAGTTTGCAGAGCATACTGGAGCCATGAGGAATGGGGTAGTTAGTGGTAACTCAGTGGAAGAGCATTATGGATCAGCAAATGAATATCCATTGGGCGGTATTGTGAACCCCATGTAACACCAACTCTTCTGATTCCTTTTTGACGAGTTCAAGTCCATCTGGCTGGCTGTATAATAACGCATCAAGGAATGGATCTCATAATTGCTCTGACAACAGTTCGCTTGCCCCTGGCAGCAAGAATCCAGAGCAAGGAGAATTCATTCATATTGAGAAATTATCTCCTTTCAGTCATGATGGGAACCTACACTGTTACTTTAAGCGGTTTGAATTTGATGTGGAAGGAGCTACTAATCAACAAAAAGGGAAATTGTTACTGTCTGCTTTGGATGTGGAAAGTGCTGTTCAGGTGACCTGCTATCTTCCCAAAAGCTCAGTATCTTATGCACAAGTAGTAGCCATTGTCATCTAGCTGTTTGAGGGTGCTACCAAGATGTGTCAACGAAAAGCTGACTTTATAATTTACAGTTTTATCAATATGAAACTCTGTCAGAATTCGCTGAGCAGTTTTTCAGCGGAAGCACATGCTATGCTTGGGGCCAATATCTTAACCACTGAATATGTAAGTTTAATGATGATGGCGGCTATCAAGCCATACCAGGAACTATATAATGCTATGTTCCATGTGTTGGATGGGAATACCGGACTTATTTGGAACCTGAACGCCTTATGTCAGCTCTCCACCATGAACAGTGCCCCCAACGTAGCCCAAAAAATTGCTGTTGCCCCCACTCCAACCCTTGCAGGATATAGGTTGCAGCAACTGGGTTATCAGCCACTGGAATGTATTCATCCCTCCCATGAGTCATTATACCCTTTCCGGCCCAGGTACGCTTGCCCAGTTCATCCATGACCTTGGAACCTTACTGGCAATAATTGGCCTAATTCTTCTGCCCCAAACTATAGATGCGCACCTTTTAAGAAAACTTGCTTTAAGTGTGGACAAAGAGGGCATTATGCAGCCAAATGCCTTAGTCAACCACATGTGTATGCAATGCCAACTAAGATAATTGAGCAGGGAAAAAGCTCAAGTGGAGTAGAGATGGGATGCTTTATCTCCGCTAAGTCCAATTCACTTGTCCCCAACAATCCCCAAACATCTTTTTGGGTAATCATAACTCTCGATTGGATGATTTGTTATACCAGCAGCCTTTGTGGGATACCTTGCTTCTGCTTCCATGAGTAAAGGCTCACCCCATCTGGCTGAGCTTCGCCAATATGTGCAAAAGCCATATCATGGCAGATCTTGGAACGGATTGCATTACCAACTTGGATCCTTCACCAAAAGTTGCTCCTTTAGTAGGGGTTAGCATAGCCATTCTGGTAGAGAAACTGCAAGCAAGTATCCTCAAGTTGGCAAGGGCATTTCTTACTTTTTGAGTAGCACAAAGCCCTTGAACGTACAAGTAATAAACGCCGATGATTCTCCTTACTTGGAATGTACTTATTGCAATATATTTGTTCAAAACACAAAAATACGCGCTATCATAGAAATGGGAGCACCTGTGAACATAATCTCTAATTGTTTGTGGCTAAACTTATGTTGAAACTGGATGTGGACCATCGAGTAGTGTATGAGACCACGGGAATGAACAGCACTGTGTCAGAAGGAGCATATAGCGTGTTGCTTCTATGATTCAGGTCAGTCCAGGTGTCTGCCCTGGTGGTGGTTTTGCCAAATAACCACTATGATATGTTAATTGGCGTGGCTTTCATGAGGAAATTTGGCGTTGTAATAGATATGGCGGAAGAAACCCTTACTATGTTCAGCCAACAGATTCCAGTATATTTTTCCTATGGTGGAATCCCAACGGATCCAGTCCACTCCAGTCAGGTCAATCTAACATATAGTGATGGAGTGATCCCTGTTTGCTACCAGCGATTGAGTTGGCGGACTAAGATCCTCCTCAACCAGATATATGAGTATAAAGTAATTCTGCTTCGAGCAACGCGCCCTTTAAGCTTACCATCTGGGCACCAGGGCATAATAGGGACTGGGTTCGAAATCAAAGTCCCTAAGGGGCTTTATGGAGAAATCCTGACACCTCATCAGCACTTGTGGCTTGAACCACACGTGGCTCCAGGGTTATTGTTTCCTGGGAATGGGGAGATGAAGGTGCTGCTTGCAAAACTGTAGAAGTAAACAATAACGATCAGGTGGCACCAAGTGGTGGCTTACCTACACTTCGTCCCAATTGGGGAAGTTCGTCATATTCATGACTTTGGTTCATGGGAAGATCTCAGACTACCAGATCGCTCCTCATTTGGCATACTGACCGTGATTCCGTGGGAAGCGCTCACAGGATTATTGGCAGAACAACAAGATAAGGCTATAGCCTTATTTGAAAAGTATCGAGATATTTTTGCTAATGATGATCATGATCTAGGGGTGCACTCAAGGGGTGGTACATTGGATAGACATGGGGGATCACCCTCCCATTTGTTCATGACCTATTAGATGTTCAAAAGCAGCAGAAGAGGTTATCTCCAATAAAGTAGATAAACTTATTGAGCAAGGAATGCTAGAACCGTCAAAAAGTCCGTGGGCATTGCCTGTGCTCATTTATAAAAAAGAAAGATGGCGCGAACCAAGTGGTTATTGACTATCATAAACTCAATAACATAACAAAAAAGGATTCCTACCCTCTTCCACAGATTGATGATTCTTTATACTGATTGGGCAGGGCAAACTATTTTTCTGCCATGGATCTGATCTCGGGGTATTGGCAGATCAAATTGCCATTAACAGAACAGGAGAAATGTGTGATCATCACCTCAAGAGGATTGTTTCAGCTGACGCGCATGCCGCAAGGGTTGTGTAATGCTTCGGCTATGTTTCAGCGTGCCATGGATACGATTTTAGGTGATTTAAAGTTGTCCTGCGTCTTAGTTTACCTTGACAACATCAATGTGTTTTCGCGGACATTTATAGAGCACTTAGACCACTTGGAGCAAGTGTTTCAGCGCCTCGCTGCTGCTAATATCAAAATTAAGCCTCAAAAGTGCCATTTCTTTAAGGAGCAATTAGAATACCTCAGGCTTGTTGTAGATTCACATGCGTTTAAACTACAGCTGGATAAAGTGGAAGCAATAAGCAAGATGACTCGCCCCAGTGAATAAGCGGGACATTTAAGTGTTTCTGGGAATGGTTGGGTATTACTGACAGTTCATTTCAATTTCAGCTGCATCAGGTCCCCACTTTTTGAGCTATTAAAAAAATTACTATTTTCAATTGGACGGAACGATGCCAGAACGCTTTTGATGCATTGCATACCACGTTAGCAAGCGCACCTATTTTGCAATACCCTACTTCAATAAGACATTTATAGTGCAAATGGATGCCTCGCTCTCTGCTATAGGGGCAGTATTATCTCAGAAGGACGATGATGGCATGGAGCATCCTGTTGCTTTCTGTAGTCAAAGGTTGGACTGTCATGAATGGAACTACACCGTTACTGAGCAAAAATGTTTATCAGTAATTTATGCTTATAAACACTTTTGAGTATATCTGCATAATGTGAGGTTTCAAGTAGTGATGAATCATGCTTCCTTGTGCTGGCTACAGAATCTTTGAGAACTAGAGGGATGGCTCGCATGTTGGGCGTTAAAGCTGCAAGCATATGATTTTGAGATTTTGCATCAACTGGGAGCAAAACAACAAAATGCAGATTGTCTCTCTAGGCTGCTGACAGTCGCAATCACAGCGGATCTAGCTGACATAATGTATGAGAATATGGTGATAAATAAATACCAGGATGAGCCACTGCATGTGATCAAGGTACTAAATGGACTTAGGGCAGATACCTTTCTATGTGAAGGAGAACTATATAAGCGGATTGGCGACCAGACATTGAGTTTCCCTAAGCCTTCAGCCCAACCTGCAATAATTATGGATGTTTTTCGGGCTGTAGGCCATAGAGGGTTGTGGAAAACACTGGAGATGTGATCCCAATACTACTGGGAAAGCATGCATTACAACATATTGGAAACAACTAGTTGTTGTTATCAGTGTCAAGTAGAAAAACCTTTCTGCAAGAAAATCACCTACCAACTAGTGAAACCCCAGTTTGCTTAGCACACCGTTTCCATTGATGTAGTGGGACCTCTGCCAGATAGTTCCAATCAATCCAAGTATATAATTGTAGCTATTGATCACTTGACCTAATGGGTGGAAGCCAGGGCTATTAGTGACTTGGGTGTGGTCACCACTGCCAAGTTCATTATGGAGTGCATTATATAGCAGAATGGCTGCCCGTAGTTCATTCTGATGGACAACGGAACCAACTTCACTACATATATTCTGCCAAAATTAAAACGAGTTGATGGCAATTTGCGGGGTTTTGACAACCCCATATCATCCAGAATCTAATATAATGTGGAGCGGGTTAATGGAACACTGGTGAATATCCTCTATAAATTGGTAAATGATTGACCCTCAGAATGGAGTGCCCTCCTATCCACTGCAGTATTTGCATATAATATTAGCTATCATTTGGCCACTTGTAAGAGCCCATTTCAACTACTGTATGGTCGAGATCTGGCTCTGCCTGCCTTGCTATATTTGTGTGTAGAGGACACTGGTGGGGTGAATACTCAGCAATATCTAAATCAACTCATGGATGCTTTGATCAAGTTGCAAACAGAAGCCTACTTACCAGTCTAGTGAAGAAAATCTATGACCAGGGAGCCAAATAGAAGCATTGGAGCAGTATTGCATTGTTTGCTGTAGGGGATTACGTTTTATTCCATGATCAGCATGGATTTGGATGAAAAAATAAGCTCTCCAACGTTTGGGTCAGCCCATTCGAGATTATCAAGAAGACTGGCATGAATGTCTACACAATTAAGGAACCTGCAGGGGGTTGGGTTATCAACCAAGTCCACGCAAAGTTCCTTTGAGCATACAAACAGTAAGAGCTTATTATCCAGTCAAGGAGGGGGTAATGTCACGATTCCAATATAACTGTATGATAAGCCTAAGTCAATATGGCGGAATGAATGGAATCCACTGAAATCAAACTGGTACTGGTAATTTAAGTGCTTCGAAATGAGGCATTTGGCAAATTGAGAGGATTATGCCAAGATTTGATACAAATAAGAGTAATTCAAATAGGAAAGCAGAATAGAAGAGTACTAAGCTGAGGACACATCCAGCTGGGGAACCAAGGTATAAAGAGTCTGATGGAAGATAAAAGATTTTAGAGGTTTTTACAAGAAGAGAGAGCGCAGATAAACTCTGCAATTATTATAATAAAGGTGGAAATAAGGGGCGATAGCTCCATACATATATTTTTATTAAGTTTATTACGTAGTCAGTGATCCTCATATTGTCCGATTTAGTTGCTCAATGACTCATACCCTGTGCAAAACCAACTTGGCAGAATCAAGCCCAATCGCTGAGAATTAACACATGCCTCCTGATTGTTTAAAGCTGTTTTCAGAATAAACTGCAGAAGAAGTTACCTATAAATTAATGCATTAAAATACACGTTCAGTACTGAAACCATTGTTTGCTTTTCCTCCTTCATGGAGACCCCATTACTGAACAGAACCAATCTCATGCTAGTAACCCAGGGCCTCATGTTAACGCTGCACCAATAACTTCCATATCAGAAAGCTTCTATCCAGTATTCCAGTAAAGTTTACTCGTTTTACTTTTCTAAATTTGACAAGCACATAGAAGTGCAGTCATTCTTGAAAATATTTAATATGACCATGCATGGAGTAATGACCTTATAAAAGCCACTACTATGTTTACCTGTTTAGATGACCAGAGTCAATATCTGATCATTTCATATTTACTTAGGGACTTTGGTACTTAGCCGATGTGGAAAACGCAGTTTTATGAGAGTTTGGGAGTCCCAAACGCATGGTATTTGTAAGACTGAATTTATGACCGTCCACTTCAAAAAGGACAAAACCAGAACTGAGTTCGCTGTCTAATTTTACCATGAGGCCCTGGTATTGTTGGGTGCTAAAGCCATGTTGGACTTTTACATCAAAATTTGCTTCAAAATACCACCAATAATTAATCAGAGTTTCAACACTCTTCGCTTCAAGTACTTATTAAGGTTTAGATACACCCTACATGATTGAATACCTGAAGAGTTGAAAAGTTACACTTGGACCACCTAGTGTGAAAGTGCAAACCTGTTAATCTCCACAAGTTAATAAAGGCAGAGGAATTAAAGAGGCCTATATGTCAAGAACTTTAGCAATTTCTGCAACATAGACAAGATAACTTATTGGATCTGTGATTTTTAAGGGGCATTTCGTGGTCCCCTTCACTAAGCGACGCCTTTCAATGAACCTTGTGTCCTCTCAAATAGATCAAATCTAGGAATTAGAACCTTAGCATTATAAGGGAGGCGCTCTACTGATGGGTATCATTCAATTTAGTCACAAAGTCAGGAGAAAAATGTGAGTTATTCTCATACTCAAGAACCAATCAAAGAATCACCACAGTGTTGGCATCACCAGAAGTTAGCAATTCATGAAACATAAGGACAAGAAGTTGTCTTTAAATTTATGCTACCCAAATTGCCAAGAACCATCAATTTGGAGACACTGAAGTTTCTTAATCCTTACCTCCCCTAAAAGGAGTCAACGTCTATTTACTTATTGAGACCTTGAATACCCACTTCTCAGATGTAAAGAACAGATGAATCGTGGTCAATAGTTTCATTGAATTTTCTATACTTGCAATTGTTGGATTTCACACTGAAATCTGAGTTCAGGTACTTCAAAGGCGTCAATTTTATTAAATTTAATGTCTAGCGTCTTCTTAGGGAGATTTCTTGCTAAGGAATAAAAATATAATTTTAACTATCAGGTTGAATTAAAACAGATCTGTATTCGAGATGTCTTTATTATTTAAAACCAGGGATATTTATAGGGTGTGATTTAGTAGGTTTTCAATGTGATTGACGTGGCACAGATGAGGAAAGATCTTTATCATTAACAGATTATCAGAGATGTCCTTGTTCATAAGAATAGCTTTTATCGGACATGTTCTGTTTATCAAAGGTTTTGATTTTTTGATGGAACCTCAGGGAAGTGGATTCTGTTTAAGACACCGGGAAATCTCCTATTTTGGACGAGGAATCATTGAACATAGAGGGTAAATTATTAGACCCAAATTTAGGAGAATTAGTGTGAGGTTTAGAATTATTAGTGGATTTTCTGACAGCAATAAACAGAGATCTACACTATTTTCTAATTGTACTTATATCAATATTCACTCAAACATAGTTTAGGTGCGAACCATTTTCAACAGCATTGCCCCTGTGAACGTAAGTCCCAGTCAGTTCTCAAAAATGAGTATGTATAGCTCCTAATGTGGCTCACCATCATTAATAAGTAATGTCTGAGCCTATGAGTACTACAAGAAAAGGGGCGTATAGCACGTTACCAATGAGAGTTAGCTCCTTGCAGGTTAGTGCCACTGTTATAGTGCTTCTCGTTGATAACTACCAATTTCTTGTTGGCACTACTTTCTTAAATTTTATGGCGCTTTTTTAACCTATGACCAAAGCATTTTTACTATCCTAGGTCAAACTTTACTCCTCCATTACTCAAGGGGCAATCAGACTTCTTTATCTTGTAGAAAGAACATCATGAATGTTGTTTAAAAATATGGTGTAGTCTCTTTCTGTTACCAACAAGCCGGCCATAAAAGTACTCCTCCATCTGCCACCATTTTTGAGAATAAGGCATCTCCCTAAAGCCTCTAAGGGTTTGGTTATATACCCTGGAGAATAGCGTGTGGTGTCTACCAGGAAAATCTCGGAGCTACCTGAAAAATTATTAGGAAAATTTACTTTTCTTGATAATGGTTGAGGGATGAACCTTTTGCTGCTCTCAGGATAATCTCGTTTGGAACCAGGAGATCTGTGTATTACTTGTCAACCTAACTGCCTCCAAAATTTTTGTTAAGAGAGGACACAAGATCGCGTTTGTGTACCTTAAACCACTGCAAGAAACTTAGCAATTACATGAGTTTAGAAATTTGATAGATTTTGGCTTAGCTGAGCCATATCAACCGTATTGTAAAGTCATTCCTGTGAGCAACTAATGGACTAAAGGGAGTAATTAAGACCAAGCAATGGCCTTCATATAGAAATATGCTTGATTATTTGCAACAGATGACTATGACCTCATATGCGCTGTGGGGATCCATCATCAAGTTGATATGGTGATGCAAGACACATTTGATTGTGGTTGTACTGCGGAATAATGGCAAAAATAAGAAGATGCAAAAGGAGTCGGAGAAGCTTTTATGGCAATGAATGGTCATCCCCTTGTGCAGCCCATGGGCCAGTCCGTGCTCATTGTTAAAAAGATGGCTCCAATAAAGTAGTCATTGATTACTGAAGTTATAATAATATAACTAAAAAAATCTTATCATTTACCCCAAATAGAGGACGCTTTGGACCAATTAAGAGGAGCTAAATATTTTCCCTTCAGACCTCAACAGCGGATAATGGTAGATTGACCTGCTTCTTGAATACCAGGAAAAGTGAGCAATTATTACATCTCATGGATGTTCCAACTGACTCAAATGCCACAAGAACTGTTCAACAAGCTGGCCACTTTCTAGCGGGTGATGGACACTATTATGGGAATAAAGTTGAGTTGCATTTTGTTCCACCTTGACAAATATAAATTATGTTCTCAAAAACGTTTACCTTACATCTAGAGCACATGGAAGAGGTCTTTCAGAGGTTGGCCTAAGCTCAGATAAATATCAAGTCTATCAAACGTCAGTTAATCAAGGCCTTAATGTAATATCTGTGGCGCATTGTCAACAAAATTGTGGAATATAGTCACAACCTCAAAAGCTTGATGCCATAACCGCATGAAAGAACTTAAGAGTAAGCGAGATATTCAAGTATTACTTTGAATAGTCAAATATTATTGCCAATTCATACCAGAATTTGCACAGCTCTCTGTGCCTTTATTACATCTACTTCAGGTAAAATAACTTTCCAGTGATCACAAGGATGCAAAGTCTCCTTCAAAAACCTGTAAACTTTGACTGAATTACCCATTATGAAATACCCTAACTACAATCAGCCTTTTATAGTGCAATCTATGTGTCTCTCGCATCTATAGGAGTTGTACTCTCTCAGATAGAGGATTATGGGAGGAGCTTCTGATAGCCTTCTGAAGTCATGTCTTAGATAATTTTCAATGCAATTACATGGTGACTGAGTGAAAATGCTTATCTGTCATATACGCTTGTAAACAATTTTGAGCCTGCATTTGTGGGACCAAGTTCAAGATTGTCACCAACAAGCTTCCTTGCAATTTTTATATATTCTCAAGGAACCTGAAGGTTGGTTAGCACATTGGTACTTGATATTATAAGCCTATACCTATGAGATAATTCATTGCTCAGGACATACCCATCAGAACGCTGATGGACTTTTAAACTTCCTGTCTTAAAAGCCTCTATTCCCTTTGTGGAACAACTCTATGAAAAATAAAAGCAAATAGTTACACCTAAGAAAAGCCTTTTATTTATCACATGTTGGATCTCTTATACAAGGGACTGAAATCTGGGATAGCTGATTGTGTAAAAATTGTGAGTACACAATCAAAAACTATACAACTACCTTCAGCTCATCTGAAAATAGCCATTCATTCTCATCATGAAGTGGGCCATGGAGGTCTGCTTAAACCTTAAAGCAAATTAACAAGGGTAATATTGGTAATATTAAAGATTAGTAATTTAAGATGTGTTAACAAAGGGGGTGCCCCAACGGTATAATATAGAATCAATGATCAAAGCCTCCTGAGTTTACTCCCAGTAGATGAACTTTGGATAGGGGACGATTTATAAAGGTGTTGGCTTTGCACATGTATAAACCAAAATAAAAATTGGCAAGGCTGTCCATGGAGTTCTTGGCCTATCATAACGCTGCACTAGGTTTACCAAGATTTATCATCCTTTTTTCAATGATTTTTTCCCTATTAATTGGTGCGTTAAGTCCTTTGTTCAGCCCACATTAGGTAAATAATAATTAAGACGTTTTAACAAAGTGTCACAAATGTCAAACCCACAAGCTTTATAAAACCACATCTACTTAGCGGTTGGTCAAATCTAATTGGGCCTGACACATAGTGTCTATTGATGTTCTAGGACCTTTCTTAACTGGCACTTTTAACTTCAAAAAATATATCTTAGTAGCAATTAATCATCTCACTTAATGGATCAAGGCTTGCCCCTCAGGGACCTTGAAACTATAAGGACTGAAAATTTATGATGGAACAGGTAACACACTGGCATAATTGTCTGCAAGTTATCCCCAAAGACAAAACCACTATACTAACATCTTTAATTGTACCCAATTTAAAAAGATTAATGGGAATATGCAGAGTTCTTGCCATCCTTTATTATACCAAAATGAAAGGAATATTAGAACGCGAAAATTTTACTTAATACAAGCTCTTTTGAATTTTACCAACAAATCTCTGTCTCAATAATCCACATATTTAGACTCAACAGTTTTAGCTCACAATATCAGTTACCACAGTGTTACAGGATATTTACCTTTCCAGACTTTGTATGGTCAACAACCATCACTACTGTCTTTGTTACACTCAATCATCAATGAGGAGGATCTGGCCAATCAAATAAATTTAACCAACTGGTTGAATCCTTAAACAAGATTCATATTAAGGCTTATGGTGTAACCCTAACGATAAAAATGATTAAAAGTAGAAAAATGACTTACTTAAATTCACAGTGCCAAGCTTTACAGTTGGCGTTTGAGCTGCTTACTGCAATACTTATGGATTTGGTAGGATGCATAAGTTGGCTACCATATGGAAAGGACCTTTCATTATACTTGACTTGGTTACTGCGGGACCATATTTTTTATGAAGCTTGATTAATGGAAGAATAGTTAATCATATCCATGCCAAATTTCTATGACCATATTATAAAGCTAACGACCATTCTATCAAAGATCTATGATTTCAAGCCAAGAGGGAAAGTGTCAAATAATTAGATTGACTTTATATCTGATTCTTGAACTTAAAGTGATATGATAGTCCCAACTTTTATAATAAATTTTATCCTGAAATTGGTTGCATTGTAGTTGACCCTGTGACTTCCCATTCAACCCCTTTTTTGAAAAGTTAACTACCTTCCACAGTTGCATTGTACAATATCTGATAATCTTCATCATAAAATCTCAGTTGAATATCGAATGAAGAGACATAACTATAGATATTATTGGCCTAATTATGTTTAAATTATTTCTTGTAATTGTTAAGCATATGGCTAATTATGGATTTGGAAATTCAGAGTTGAACTGGTAAACTGTTGACCTGTGTACATATCGTGAAGAAGTACTTGTGCTATAGATGAAAACTCAGTGGCTTACTTTTTAAAAGAAATATAGTGTCACAGAGCGCGCCTGGAGATCTATGAAGAAGATTTGGCTGCTTTTTATTAGAATTTGATGCCCTGGAGGTACCTATTACAGGGTGCCAAGCATACAGTGGTTGTTTGTACAGACCATATGTCACTTGATTATTATTGTAAACTTCAGAAGTTGGCTCATAGGCAGACCAGGACTCATCACAACCTTTTGAGCTTCAACTTCAAGTACAAGTTCATTAAAGGGGCTACGCATATCATACCTTATATCTTGAGCTGCAATCCCCTAATGAGCACCACTTTAGAATCAGACACTGATCTAGTCACAAGAATACTCCTGGGCAGGTCATAGCTTCTCCACATTAGATATTATGTTGATTGCTTCCCCAATCAAAAGCTTTATTAAATTTGAGTCCAAATTCATGGGTTCCAAATCCTCCAGCGTTCCTGATTCCCCTTCTGAACCTGTGAGTGTGGTTCTTTGATCTTACTGAGTCCTGGCTTCCCAAATTATTGAAGATTCTCTTCTGAAGATGATGTTTTAGAATCTTAGTCTACTTATTATGAAGGTCTGTATCTCCTTGCAAAGATTGATGGTACCAAGGCCACATCTGGATGTTATTCCTGAAAGGATAGGTTAATATACTTCCATGATAGAGTCTGGGTCCCTTCTGGCGTGAGTTTTTCGCATCATAAGGGAACATCATTATTCTTCCACTGTGGGACATTCAGTCGTGAAGAAATGCATCAATTTGATTAAACGTGGATATGATTGTAAATGGATATATAAAGGATGTTCCAGCTTGAGTTAAGAACTTTTTAACTTGTGCATATACCAAATCAGATAGGAAAAAAAATAATGGTCTCCCCCTTAAAAAGTTGAAAGCTCTAAGGCCTTACTCTCAATGGACTTTATTTTGGGTTTAAAAATTCCTGGAGCTATGAAGCCATCATGGTGGAAGTAAATAATTTAATAAATATGCCAAAACTAAACCTTATTTACAACAACAGATGAAGACATGGTATAGTTGTTTGTGGCACATATGTTTGCCTGTTTGAGGTTCCCAGTAAAACATCAGAAATAGAGTACCCTAGTTTACCTCACTATTCTGGGACACCTTGTGTGATACGTTAAAGATTTATCCATAAGATCTTTAGCTTATCACACCCATCCAGATGGTCAAATAAAGTATACTAACCAATCTTTTGAGAAGTATCTGCGATTCTACCTGACTAGTTTTCAAGATACATGAGAAGCGGCCTCCCTTTGGCACAATTTGCACACAATAACTTTCTTTATGCATAAACAGAGGTGTCACCCATGTATGAAAATTTTAGTATAATCCTGCGTTCAGTATTAGGCCACAAACACGTATATACGTCCCTGCTGCAGATCTCTTTGTTACCCAAATCTAGAAGTTGCATCAGCAGGTTCATAGTCAGCTTACTAAATAAACTAACAACGCCAAGAGGTTTACAGATAAGAAGTAACGCGAGGCCCTTACCTATAAAGAAGGGGGCTTAATAATGGTGTAAACTAAGAATCTTTACCTTAAGGTGCCATGACAGAAATTATCTTGTAAAAGGGCAGGACCATTTTCTATTATCAAGGTCCTGAACTTGGCAATTTACACCTTAAATCGCCCCTTCATTAGATAAATTTCATGCCTCTTTCCATGCTTCCTTGATATCCCATTTCCAGGGTAATAAATTGATGGAGGTTGAGTCCATTATTGTGGAAAATCCCTGGAGTTTGAGGTAGAGAATAATTTTGCATGCAAGGTATGTTAAACACCAAGTGAACTACCTGGTGTCGTTGAAGGGATACCCAGCATATGAAAACAGTAGTGTCCCATCCTAGAACTGTACTTAAATACAGGAGTTACTGGAGTAGTTTTTCAGAAATAATCCACATGCGCCCACGCCTGCTTTACCCAAGACCGCCACCTTAGTTGCCATCTAACTTACAACCCCTTAAAAAACTATGCCTTCATAAAAGCCCCTGAAGGGGAGTGAGCCCTGCTTTTTAAGGAAATGGTAATGTAAGGCCTCAGGTGCTAGCCATCAAGCTGGACAGGGTGTTTACCCCTTTAGAACAAAATGGTTTAAGCCTCGAGGCCCTGCCCTTCATCCAGCTCTCTGACCTAGGGCATAACTTGGATGATATATGGGTAGCTGCTGACCCTCACTGCCTGTCACACACATTCCCCCATCTACCACTTAACCCAAACCCATCTAAGTTTTTAAAATCTATAAGTTTTTATTGCAATAAAATTAAACAACTTTGTAAAGGCAATGGAAGAACCAAAGTTCTCCACCATGGTTCCCATTCACTGTCTCTAATAGTAGGCTCAACCAAGGGGTGGAAGGCGAGTCAGTAAGGGCGTATGGCTACCAACCTGAAGGTTGTGGGTTTGATTCCCGCCCTTTGCACATTAATCAGGGTGCCAGCCAAAGGAGGCTATTGGTGGTTAGTAGGTCTAATAACACAAAAACCTTACCCATGACGTAACCAGAAAAATTTGAGTCCTAATCCGGAGGTGGAAAAACTTTCTTTGATGGAGTTGACCCTGTTCAGGTTTCATGTCATTTCTTTCTTTGTTCTTTTTCTTTTGGTAATGCCTGTCCCCTGGTCAGCTTGCCTCAGTTAAATAAAATAAAATAGTATGCTCAACCAGAAGTCAATCTGAGTGAGGGAAACTTACCTAGCAGCCCAAATTTGAGCAAAAAGATAATTAAGGTCCAAAAATGGGACTTAACCCCTCACCCCAACTCAAAATCAAAAAGGTGAATTTTGACTTTGGAAGTTGGGAAAATGACCCAGAATAGCCTAAAAATTGACCAATACTATCAAGGAGAAATTGGTGTCAAAACCATTAATCAACAGATTTAAAATTGGAAATTAATATGAACTGTTATAGTTCAGCTTAGCAGCTCTCACCTCCTCATCCCACCAAAAACTCCAGCGCCCTACTTCTAGTAGGGTGTTGGGTTAGATTTTTTGTTTATTTTCCTGTTAGTATAAGCAAAAACATAATAAGACACTTACTTTTAGTAAGTTTAGTATATTAAAACTGTAAATGGGCAGCAATTAACTGATTTGGAGCCTTTCCAACACCTCCTCTAATGCGCTCACCCAGAGTTCCATGAAACCAGTGGTTCCCTTTGGACTGTGGCTGCCATTGTGGGTCTTGTCATACCCGTGAAGTGACCAGATCTTTCTTTAGCACCATGTTTTCTAACACTTATGAAAATTGAACTTCATGACAAAAATAACTATATTAATATATACTAAACAGCTAGATCAGATACAACGCGTGACTTTGGAAATTTCTCCGCCCTTCTCTTACACTTGGATAAATAGTTTTATCAGCTCCTAAGATGGTCTCAGACAATTAATAATGTGACTTTCTGATTAAAACTCAAATTCACTTTTCTTCTAATGAGTAAATATAGTTAACTATTAATATTATGAATACCACAAATATCTTTTATTCCTTATAATTGGGGAGGAAAACACTAGGTTTCTCAAGAGCTTGCATGTTGGATATGGATCAATCCATCTACCCTATATATCACACTCTAAAGGATAAGGGAGTAAAACAACTGTCAGCTCTAGTTAGTGCGGTGAAAAAACAGTTGTGTGCAAGTGAGATTGTGGAATGCCAATTTGTGAGAAGTGAGTTATGCCCTTATAAATCAGTGTGAAAATACTCCCACAAAGTTGTTTGAGTTCTATATGCAAAGTGTTTAAAGAACAGGATCATCAGGCACATTCTTAGTCTTTGATTTAATCTACTCATTAAGGCATTATAATCTTAGGTTTCATCACAAAGCAGTTAACTCAGGTAAAGAAAATTCAAGTCATATCTTAAAGATTACTTTTATTTTGAAATCAATAAATCTGTACATGTAGAATGAGGGATTAGATGTGAAGAGATTTACATATGTCATAAACAAGTTACAATATAAGTTAAATGAATTACTAATGAATTTTATGACATATTCAGCAAAGGATAAACTAAAATAGGGATATGCAATGAAGAAGTCAATTTTATGGACACAGAACTAACAATACTGCTTAATTATGAGCCATATGAAAGGTCTTAAGTGGAAGATAGATCATCAATAAAGAAAAAACCCCGCACAAAAGGTCAGCATATAGAGACCATCAAAAAAGCTTATGTGCTTTGCCTCTATTGCTAGTATAGATGATTGACGGAGTAATTAAGTTTTCATGAATTGACTAATGTTGACCAATACATTTGCATTTTCAGGAAAATGACTCAATTATAAGCACTTACTTTTCTGGAGCTCAGTGAAACTCCCATTAGTACATATTATTGGACCTTTTTTACACCTGATAGTTCATCATATCTTGATAATTTTAATCTGCTTGAGAAGTTAAAAAAATTCTGACCCTTAGGATAGTTCTCCCACCATTGATCATATGTTCCTGATGCCAGTATCTAAGCTTTCTCATAGCCTAGAGAACCCCATTTTGGTTTACTATATTGTCTTTGGGCCGCATTTCAAAGCAAGTTTTTATGCAAAGCTTTTTGTCAGTAAAATTCATGTTTTTGCATTTGGCATCTTTATTGAACTCTATCAGATTTTAGCCATTAAAATGAACTTTGGATTTTACAATAAACCAAAATCAAATATATCCCCAATGATATTTGTGCAAGTCTGGAGCACCTTTGAGGCTTCCATTTGTTCTCCCACTTTCAGTACAACTTTCATGGAAATGGCAGAAGAACTTTAGACCATCCTGCAAGTCAGGATGCATAAGCACCCAAAAAGAAAGCCAGAACGCCAGAGGCATTGCCAACCAAATGGCTTGATATGGAGCTGGGCATTTGGAAATGACGAATTGTTGGTGTAACATAACAGTGAGAATGATCCCGATGACAAACCACAATGAGCCCACTCCTGACCCAGGGAGCCTTGTTGCAGGGGTGGGATCACAGAGATAGTTTTAATTAATTCATCAGCATATGGGGTAATTTCAACTGGGGAGGCAAGAGATGGATTTCTCTATGCAATTGGTGGACATAAGGCCATAAGATCCCAGTGTACTGTTGCCAGAAGTTCATGATAATGGGGTTATAAAGACAAAAATATTGGACTTTCTGAATCCAATCAATGATGGAGGGGGCCATAGTGACCATAAGTACTGGTAGAGCTCATCCGGTATACAGACCAATAGGCCACCAGGGAAATGCCATCAGGGATGCGGTCAGAAGAAGTAATTCAAATTAAGAAATTGTCTGGTTTTTTAGCAAAATTTTTATTAAAAAAAGGAAGAAAATCGACCAATAATTTTCTCAGTGCTATGCAACTGATTAAATAGTGGTTGATTGGGGTAGTGACAAGCCAGGATTGGGACCCTCAAACTTGACCTAACTGGCGAATTATTCAGGAATAGGCGGGTTTGTTCCTTGAGAACTGACATTGAAAAATTTGGCAGCAGGCTGAGTCGTTGTCAGTTTGCTCGCAAACATCTGAACTGAGGCATGGCTACATTTCCATTGGTTGGCGTGATGGCGTTTGGCCCAACAAGTGATGGGAATCCTCCAAGGCCACCCCACATAGGGGCGGGTCCATATGGTTGGGAACAGGTTTGGGACTCCCAACCTGCCCGTGCTTAGTTGTTGGGCCATTGTTTGGTCAGTGGCATCACATCAGCCACAACACCCAAATTGTCAACAGGGGACTTTGAACCCTTGTTGATGGCATCCGATGCTATAGCCTGCCCATTGAGGATGATCCCCAACAACTTTGGTAGGGAGGTGATTTGTTCAATTGACCTATTAATCAAATTGGGACCATCAGGCGTTCCAACTGATAACTCATTCTTCATGCTTTTCCAGCCATTTGAGCTCTGAGCATCATCCAGATTACCATTCAAATTAGATCCAATTGATCTCAATTTGACAATCTCAGAACTGATTTTGCTGATTCCCCATAACAGTTCTGCTGAGGCGAGTGTGGGTACTGGGGGTGGGATCTGAAGCAGAAGAGCTGTTACCCAGCACTTATCTACTACGTGAGCGAGATCACCCTGATTAACAAGGGGTACCGCCATACTCTTTGGTGTCTTCTTACTCTGGAACGGGCCTGGCCCAATCCAAGGCCAGAGGACGTCCCCTGGGACTTACATTCCCTTTCCTTTTTCAAAGGAAGGGCCCCACCACCAGGAAACTGCACAAGAGCCACATTATTGTGCGCCTTGTGTAACTGATCACCATAATCGTCACAATCTTTTGAGGGGGGGCAGGGTGCCTTGGGATGGGATGTGTGGAACGCGTCAACCAGGGCCTGCAATTTATGCAATCACGCGCCTTGAACCAACTGTTTTTATAGGCTGGATACCCTTTCCTGGCAATGAGATATTGTACAGAACGTCAGGATTTCTGGGATACCAGGATAGCCTCTATGTCATGGTTGAATGACTTAATAGTGAGAACTGATGCTAAAGATAAGGCTGGGTGACAGGAGGCCCAGAAGGTGAAACTTCAGGCTCTTCCTGACCTGAAACACACCTTAGATCAACGCTGGGTGCAAGCCAAGCATGCTCAGGTTGATACTAATGGGGTGCAAAACGCCCAGCCTCTTATCTTGGCTCAGGCACTGAAATGAACGATTTATGTTACAAATGAAGACGGTTTGATTCAGTTAATTGGAGAGCAAGGGTTTGAATCCCATTCAAGTTATGAAATTTTAAGTTTGGGTAAAATATGGCTTCAATTGATTACTTGAGTGAAGGCACTTTTGGTGTATTTTACAAAAATGGATGGAAGCGTCTGTTTATTGGAGTGTCAAGGCTTGGGCGCACTTCTGCAGAACCTTAATTTCCCTGACCCACTTTAAATACGTTTTTTGTGACCAACATTCCTCATTAATCGACTTTTCTTACATAAAATTACCCGTTATTTTACGTTTTACTAATGGTTCATTGGGCAAACTTGGTGGCGTACCTCTTTGGGGAGGTCTCCAACTATGTGGGCCACTACCTTTTATTGCATTTACCAAAATCCCAGGTGCTCCCTTGGGCCGCCCAGGTCCCCTCCAGATTGAGGCACCCAAGCTCCCTGACGCCAAGTTACACTTGATTATGGACTCCCCTCTGGGGTCCACTCAAGCTGTTATATTTCTCACTTACCTGGTACCATATGTTGCGCTCTACACCCTTGCCTGGGGTACCTTTTGCACAGGCACCATTCGAGGTGTCTTCTTTCCCATACTCCTAATGGCTAGTTCCCTAGCAATGTGGGTTTGCATCCCACAGCACCTTGGTGGGAATGAGAGAGTTACAGACACTCTCTTGACATCAGTCAACCAACCATTTTATTATACGTGCATAAGAATTATCTGTGTGGGACTTTCGTTATTTGTAAATTAGGTGCGCTGTCCATTTGTCACTGCCACGATGGTGCTCACCACAGTTTTCTCATTTGGTTTTGCATTGGTGCATCTTGGCGTTATCCTTGCAACTACCAATTGGGAAGTGCCCACCCTTCCTGCTTGTACCTGGTGGTCTCGGACTTTTTGCAATCCTAATGTCATGATTCCCCATCTTTCTCCTGAGATTTACTCAGAAATTCAACAGGCCTTAGCTTCCCTTGAGTTAAAACCCTCGTTAGGGAAAAATAATTATCTAGTTCACATCCGCTTTTGTGAGGAGTGGATCTGTTGTCCTGATTGTCTCCCAAGGCGGGTGACTGGGTTTTTGCAGTATTCCGCACACAGCTGCTCTTGTGGCAAACAATGGAGGGTTTGGAACAGGTCTTGGAGAAGAATCAACCTGATAAAACATCCCTCCATTCCTTCTTCAAATTCTTTTCTCTGCATCAAGCGGGTCAGCTGATGAAAGCATACTTGAGTGAATTCTGTGAAAAATCCCAGGCTTTGTCATTAACAGATGAGGTTAAAACGTCGTTTCTCCATTTGACCTTGGACATATCAATGCGAAACTCCCCAATTTGGCAGTCGCCTCCTTCCAATTTTGATCATCTTGTTGAAACCCTTTGGGGTAGTTTCCCCACCCCAACCCAGAAGGGGCCAGGTAATTTGGCTGTCATTGGATCAAATCATATAAATACAGAAGCTGAAAAGTCACGCGCGCCTCTTAAAATGAGGGAATCTTTTTTCTAATCCTTCGATCTCTTCTAAATTTGGAACTGTACAGGGGTCTAGCCCTGAAAATGAAGTAAAGGTTTCAGACGATTTTGCTGTGACGATGATGTCACCCATACTCATCCCTATAAATATCGCGTCCTCAACTAGTGATATTTCCTTGAATCGTGAGATGCTTCCCACTGATTTCCTCCCCATCTCAGCAGAAATCGGGAACATCGGAGGGTCTGAACCCGAATTTAACAAAGAAAAGGATTCCATTATCATTTTTTCTCCCCAACACATTTCTGAGGTGCATGCCGAGGCATCAGCTCTGGACTTGGGGGTGATGGTCCTGGATAGCGATGCACACTGAACCCTCAGAATGAGTGTGTGGGTTTGTTAGAGCTGGAAAACGCATTTTATAACAAGAGCAATTTATCCCAAGTCAAGCCGTTTATATGCTCATATGGTCTGGATGAAGACCCTATTTTGGTATATCAGATTACTCCTGAGAACCCTCGTTTGACCCCTACCATGATTAGGGGTTCTCAGGAAGTTGAAAAGGAACTTCGTCATAAATATAAAGATGTATATGCACCTGCAGAGGGTGTGGTGGGATATGTGGCCTCGGTAGTAAGAGTGGCCCACTATCCCTCCCCTTCTATGATTCCAAAACATACCCTGATGGCTTGTTCAAGCCAGAGGAAAAATTTTCTGGTGAATTGATGGTGTTTTCTGCGTTGAATAAATCTCATTCTGGATACTTCTTGTTGACTGCTACTCTTACATCCTCTTATAAAAATTCAGCACAACTATTTTGGTGGATACTGGTGCCTCAAATAATTTTATTGACCAAAACCTTGCTGACTACCTTGAGTTGAGTTACTCACCAGGTGGTATGGTTAGAGGTGGGGCTTCTCAAGGTATCCCCGCACTGAATGTCATGGAGTCAGTCGATTTCCAGGTAGGTTCTTATCTATTGTCTGGCCAGATTCAAGCTATCAGAAAGCTCTTGTTCCCCATTATTTTGGGTGTTGAGTGGTGGCGGAAGTTTGACGTCAGAACTAATTTGAAAGAAAACACTTTATCCTTGTCTTTGACAAATGGCACCAGTTGATTGTTCCTTTGTCTGAGGATAACGCCCAAGACAAATTACCCCATTGGCCCAATGTTCCCAGTCCGTATCTTGCCCCTTTGATGAAGCTCACCATGGGACTTTCCTTACCTTCCTGTCGCTACCAGAACATTCCGAGTTTGATTGTGAATTTAAACTCACTGTGGATCTGGTGCATATTTCTTCCCCCATATACCCATTGACTGTCCGGGAGGAAGATGTTTTAGATGTATGGGTGAAGGAGCAGTTGGCCAAAGGTGCCATCTTTCAGCGTACCTCCCCTGTTTGCTCCCCACTTCTCTTTGTGGAGAAGGCTGATGGAACTTTATGTCCATGTGTTGATTATGGAAATTTAAACAATGTGACTGTACCCGACCTCCATCCCATCCCTTTAGATTCCCAGATTGCACGCTATGTGGAAAAGGCAAAAGTTTTCTCCAAGTTGGACTGCCTCAATGCATTCAATCAAATCCGGATAAAGAAGGGCCAGGAGTGGTTAACTGCATTCCGCACCAGAAAAGGGATTTTCCAGTTCTGGGTTATGCCCTTTGGGCTTAAGAATGCCCCTGCCATCTTTTAACGCCGCATTGATGCTGCGTTGGGGGACTTGTTGGGGGTATGTGCGGTTGCCTACATGGATGACATCCTGGTGTTTTCCCCCAATCAGGAGTCACATACAGTACACCTTCGACAAGTAGTGGAGAGATTGAGGGCCGCTTGCCTTACCCTCAAGATTAGTAAATGCGAATTCTTCAAGTCCCAGGTTACTTTTCTGGGCAACGTCATTTTTGACCAGGGCCATATGATAACTCCAGACAAGGAGAAGGCTATTCTTGAGTGGCCTACCCCTACCTCATTCAAGGAATTGAGGAGCTTTTGGGGACGTGTACGTTCCTCAAGAAGTTCACACCTGATCTCTTTGAGGTGGCAGCACCCTTATATAAGGCCAGCGGTGCCAAGGCGCTTCAGTGGTCCCCCATTTTGGAGGATGCTTTCCAAGAGGTGAAGTGCACCTTTTTATCAACATCCATCCTTCGCCATGTTGACCCTGCAAAGGAGTTCATTGTGTCCTCAGATGCTTCCAACTTTGCCATTGCAGCTGCCCTGTTACAGGTGGGTGATGATGGGCCTGAGTATCCAGAGGGATATTTTTCTAGGAAAATGTCTCTGCATGAGTTAAACTACGCCGTATATGACAAGGAGTTATTAGCAGTGGTGGAGGCGCTGATTTATTGGCGTCACCACTTACACGGCTTCATTCAACCATTCCAGGTACGCACAGACCACCGAGCCCTGTTGTAATACCATGCTCCACATGTGCTAACACCACGTCAGACACGTTGGCATGAGACCCTTGCCCTATTTACATTTTCCTATGAGTTCACCAAGGTCAAGGAGAATGGTTTGGCGGATGCTTTAAGCTGCAACCCTGCTTTGGCTCCTAATCCAAAGGAGGTAGAGATTCATAACACCCAGTTGATAATTCCACCGAGTATGATTCTGTCTCAACTTCCTAATTCCAGGGTACATACGCCAGCGCTCATGCCTCTGGAAAATGCAGCAGAATATAGTATGTTTAGAAAGGTAGTTCTTTCTTAGCCGTTATAAGCTGAATATGCTGTTGTTCTCGCTAAGAGCGCCCTGAATCAGGAGGACTTATCCAGGGGTTATCACATGAAGGATGAGATGGTGTGGTTTCAGGGGCGCTTATGGGTTCCTGCTGGACCACTACGCCTGGAGATCATCCAGGACCATCATGATGGAATCACTGTTGGTCATCCTGGGAAAGCAAAGACCTTGGAGTTGATATGATGCACTTACAATTGGAAGGGCTTGCCTGTTCAGGTAGGGCGGTACTGTAAAGAGTGCCTGATCTGCAATCAAATGAAACCCAATCGGCAACCTTTAGCAGGGTTGCTGGTACCAGTCCAAAAGGCTGAAGGGCCCTGGACTTCCCTATCAGTGGATTTCATTGTGGAGTTACCAGTTTCAGATGGATATGATGCAATAATGGTGGTGGTGGACCGCTTTACAAAGTTCTCCCACTTTATTCCTTGCAGAACAACCATAACTGCTGCTGAAATGGCCAGGCTCTTCGTCGCCCATGTATTTGCGCTTCATGGGGTTCCTCAAGAAATCATTAGTGACTGGGGACCCCAGTTCACCTCCATCTTTTGGGAAGAGTTGTGTAAAACTCTTCAGATTCGCCCCTGCCGTTCAACTGCCTATCACCCCCAATCAGATGGGCAGACTGAGCGAGTGAACCAGTGCTTGGAACAATTTCTGCGTTGTTACACCACCGCAGACCATTCAGATTGGGTTCCTCACCTTCCCATGGCCCAGTTTAGCTACAACAACACTTTGCATTCATCAATCAGTTGTTCACCCTTTTTTGCTAACCATGGCTTTAACCCTGCTTTTAACATGGAGCCCAGCTGTGGCTCCAAAGTGGAAGCGGTGCTGGACTTTGCTAAGACTCTCAAGAAGGTCCATCAGGGGGTATCCACAAGTTTGGAGGCGGCTATGCTGGTTTATAAGGAGAATGCCAATGGAAAGCGCCAAGTGGGTCCAGCATACAAGGAAGGGGATCTCGTGATGCTTGATGCTCGCAACATCCCTATCAAGCAGCCATGTAAAAAGCTGGGTCCAAAGAGGATTGGTCCTTACCGTGTAGTTAGAAAGGTGGGTCATGCCTCATACCAGTTGGATCTTCCCTCCGCGTTCCAGATCTTCACCATCTTTCATGAAAGCAAATTGACATTGTTTGAGGGCCCTCCACCTGTGACTCCCGAGGCTTATCTTGAGGATGAGGCATTAGAATAGGAAGTGGAGGAGATAGTAGCCTCCCGCCGGGGTAAGTGACGCTTTAAGTACCTGGTATCCTGGAAAGGGTTTGATGCAGCAGAGAACAGTTGGGTGCTGGCACAGGATTGTGTACATGCCCAAGACCTGATCGAATCATTTCATAATTATTTCCCTGAGGCTGCAGGATCTCAGCCTAAGCTGGCCGTTGCAGCTATGAAGTTGCCACCAGCACATAAGAACTTCTCCTTAACAAACGCCCCTGGAGGGGGGTGGAGCCCAAGAAGGAGGAGATGGTAATGTCATGGTTGGATGACTTAATAGTGAGAACTGATGCTAAAGATAAGGCTGGGCGACAGGAGGCCCAGAAGGTGAAACTTCAGGCTCTTCCTGACCTGAAACACACCTTAGATCAACGCTGGGTGCAAGCCAAGCATGCCCAGGTTGATACTAATGGGGTGCAAAACGCCCAGCCTCTTATCTTGGCTCAGGCACTGAAATGAACGATTTATGTTACAAATGAAGATGGCTTGATTCAGTTAATTGGAGAGCAAGGGTTCAAATCCCATTCAAGTTATGAAATTTTAAGTTTGGGTAAAATATGGCTTCAATTGATTACTTGAGTGAAGGCACTTTTGGTGTATTTTACAAAAATGGATGGAAGCGTCTGTTTATTGGAGTGTCAAGGCTTGGGCGCACTTCTGCAGAACCTTAATTTCCCTGACCCACTTTAAATACGTTTTTTGTGACCAATATTCCTCATTAATCGACTTTTCTTACATAAAATTACCCGTTATTTTACGTTTTCTCATGGTTCATTGGGCAAACTTGGTGGCGGACCTCTTTGGGGAGGTCTCCAACTATGTGGGCCACTACCTTTTATTGCAATTTACCAAAATCCCAGTTGCTCCCTTGGGCCGCCCAGGTCACCTCCAGATTGAGGCACCCAAGCTTCCTGACGCCAAGTTACACTTGATTATGGACTCCCCTCTGGGGTCCACTCAAGCTGTTATATTTCTCACTTAACTGGTACCATATGTTGCGCTCTACACCCTTGCCTGGGGTACCTTTTGCACAGGCACCATTCGAGGTGTCTTCTTTCCCATACTCCTAATGGCTAGTTCCCTAGCAATGTGGGTTTGCATCCCACATCACCTTGCTGGGAACGAGAGAGTTACAGACACTCTCTTGACACTCTACCTCGGCCTCTTCCCCATTATCAACGACAATTGGTTCCAGTACTGTAGGAATTGCACCCTTGAAGGGCAACAACTTGGAAATATGGAAAATAGGATGTTGCTTCAAATGCGCAGTAAGCTTCAGTTGGAACGCCCCATTCCCCAGTACCTCCTCCACCAAATGGGGACCCAAGCGTTTACTAGCAAATTTATGGGAAGGGGCTTGAATTTTTAAGTGATGGGTATTGAGCATGACATAGGAGCCCGCCATAAAATCGTGACCCAGAAGGCGCTTACTATCTTTGAACTGCTTGTAGTCATCTATGGCTTTAGTGAGGTGTTCCCGCACTAAGGCTTGATTCAATCTGATGTGGGCAGCATGATCCGCGGCAGCTTGAACCTCAGGATGCAAGCACGGCCCAACTGAAAATGAAGGATTGTAACCCAGCGTTGTTTCATAGGGGAAAACCCCATGGACGCGTGGGTCCCATTATTGTAAGCGAATTAGGCAAGAGGAAAGTCATTTGCCCAAGTATCCTGCGCAGCTGCAGCATAGCAATGCAGGTACTGTTCAATGACTCAATTAACCTGCTCAGTTTGTCCATCGGACTGGGGATGATACACTGTAGAGAAACAGGAGGATATTTTCAGAATCTATAAAAATTCATTCCAAAACTGCGCGGTGAACTGGGAACCACAGTCACTGATGATTATCTGGGGGAGACCAAACATCAAAAACACATGGCGTATGAAAAGGTGGGAAGCTTCTTCCAATGTAATTGCAGAAGTTCAAGGAATAAAAAGGGAAACTTTGTGAAGTGATCCACCACTACCATCAGCGCTGTGAACCCATTAGAACAGGGGAGTTCAACAATAAAGTCCACGTACACCAATGTCCATGGCCCCTCCGCCTACTGTAAGGGGTGCAGGAGGCCATTTTTACCTGAGCAATCTGACTTAGCCCTGGCACAAGTAACACAATCGGCGATCCAGGCTGGAACCTCTTTTGTCAGACCTGCCCAATTGAAGGTCCTCTTGATCAAATCGATGCATTTTTTGTTGCCAGAATGTCTGACTGTGGGGGATTGTGATGTGCGCGGAATACCTCCAATTGAAAGGAGGGGGATCCCAGATGTGAGACCAAAAGTAAATGAGCCCCTCCACCAAGGAGTATAGAGAATGTTTGTGACTTGGGTGAGCCAACTGCTCAATCAACTCTACGCCCTCAGGGCAAGCCATTTGACTAGCTAAAACCTGAGCCACTAGCAGGGCGTCTGGAGCCAAAGCAACGGATGAAATGATGGGGGGATGATTGACAGAATTTGGGTGGCCAGAATCACGGTAACGAGGTCCAATTCCTCCAGGTTCAAGGAACAGTGGGTGGGGCTGCAGCTTAGAAAATTGGGAAGCACATTGATTGCCCCTTTTACAAATTTGTATCTAAAGTTGAATCTGCACAGGTCCCAATAGGTTTATGCTTGCTGATGCACCAGTTTTTGGGGTTTACAAAAATATAAAAGAGCCTAGTGATCTGTGCGGACCATCAATTCATGTTGAGCACCCTGCAACAGATACCGCCAATGAGTTAATGCCCATGCAACAGCAGCCAATTCTTTGTCATATATGCCCAAGACTGCTCCATTGCTGTGAACTTCCAGGAAAAGTATGTGACTGGGTGTTATAAACCATCGTTCTCCTGAAGCAACACCGCTCCCACTGCTATTGATGAGGCATCACATGCAACAATATACAGCTTAGCGGGATTGGCATGCTCCAAAATGAGTGGAAAAATGAACACCTCTTTGATTGATTCGAATGCCTGCTGGCATTTGGGCGTCCAGCAAAATGATACGTTTTTCCTGTAAGGGGTTGGAGCGGTGCAGCCAGCTGGGAAAGTGCCGTGGAAAATTTTTTTAGGAAAATGATGGTTCCCAAGAAACTCCAAAGTTGTTTCTGCATAGTCAGGGTTGGCCATTCCCATTTCACATCTAATTTTTTGGGAGGGATTGCATAACCATCCTTGAGGACGAGGTTCCCAAGGAAGGTAACCACCTCCTTATAAAACTCACACTTGGAAGGCTTGATGAACAAGCCTGCCTTATGCAAGGCGGCCACCACTGCTTCCAAGTCAGTAGAGTGTTGTTCAGGAGTTGGGGAGTGCACCAGGATAACATTGATGTATGCAACTTCACAGGTAAACCGGAGGTCACCCAGTACATTTTTGATCATATGTTGAAATTTAGTGGGAGCATTTTTCAGCCTGAGGGCATTACATGGAATTGGAAAATGCCGCGCTTCATCCAGATTGCTGTTAACCATTCCTGCCCTTTCATTACCCAAATTTGGTTGAAGGCGTTTACTAGATCCAGCTTAGAGAACACGCAGGATTTGGCGATTGCCTGGCTGATTGTCTGCTCCAGAGGCAGGGGTAGGGGTCAGAAACCATTATTTTGTTTAAATGGTCATAATCTACGCAGGGACGAAGAGAACCATCCGCCTTTCTGGCGAAGACAATGGGGAGGTGATGGGCGAGGTCTCCTTGAACAACCACCCTTTTTTCAGCATATCGTCCAACCAGGTATTGAGTGCAAATTCTTCCTCCGCTGTATGGGGATACAACGGGAAGTTGATGTTTACCAACTCCACGGTCATTTGAAAACCACAATCAAAACTAGTGTGTGGGGTAGGCAATCTCCCTTTTCCAAGTTGAAGATTCTCTGATAGCGCATTTTAGCTCTCAGGAAAATTGGCCAGAATGCCCACAGAAGTGACTAGGTAAGTGATAGAACTGGTTCCTTATGTCTTAAAAAGGGTGTCAATCAAAGGAAATTCTCCCTCCAGATGATCATTAGCAAATGACAATGTATTAGACTCCAAGTGAATCTTAATATGTTGTTGGCGCCACCACCTCACACCTAAGATCTCCAGAAATACTAGGTTTGGCATGGCTGAGAATCGATCGCAGAAGCTGAACTGGTGGATCGAAAAAGGTACTGGTTGGTGAATGACATATGAGGTCTGGGAAGCAGATGAAGCCACCATCACTGAGGGACCCGCATCCATTCCCAGTTCCAATTGTTGAGCCAGCTCGACACTCATGAAGTTCCCTGCAGCTCTGGTATCCACCAGGGCCTCAAAGGAAACATGATGTGAGCCAACACTAATCTTCATGAGCAATAAAAAGTAAACGAAGTTTTGTTTATTGGAAGATTTGAATGACTCCTTTGCGACTGAAAAAATAACTGGCATATTGGGGGTAAGGTCAGGGGCTTTCGCCAGAGTGAAGATTGGGAGTACAAGGGTGGGAAACAACTTCCTCCGTCTGGGCCATAACAGATTCATTTATAGGTGACTCTGTATCAGCTAACTCAGACACTGGGGTTACACCAGGATTGGTACCCAGATCTACCACTAGTTCAGAGATAGGCGAGTCATCTGCATCTACTTTAGGTAATCCAATCATAAAATTCCCCTTCTGATAATGGGTAACATGATGGGCTAAGGCGTTGATGGTGGTCACAGTAGCACATATCTGATCTACTGATCTTTGGGTGGAGGACCAGACCTCATGATGAGTGGAACCCAAATCCAAGCCTGATCTAAAGACTGTCTAAAGCATATCAATAGAGAGACCCAACGCGGGGGCCAGTTTACAAAAGGTAGAATTCAAAGAAGCCAGGCTGGGGGCTTCGGACATGACATAAATTAGTCTGAATAGGTGGTCCAATTGTGACACAGGGGGTTTCAGGGCAGCTGACATGACAGCCATCAGTGGGGTGGAGTCTCCTGCTTGTGAGGAAGAGCGCAAAAAACATCTCGCCCAAAGCGGGCATCCACATCCACAGCGTTTAACAATGTGAGCCCTTGTTGGGTATGAGATAACGCGGATGCATTATTAAGCGCAATCGCTGTATGCATTTGCACTTAGGCGAGTGTGTCAAAAACTTGATTGGGATCTCCCAGGAGGGGATGCTTGACCCTCCCCCCAGGCTAGTGGAAAGAGGAGGAGGCGCAATCCGCGCATCTTGGGTGGATTAAAGAAGATTTCTCAAGTTAGAGCAGATACTTCTCCCAAAGTCAAAAAGTGACCAAACAAACAACAAACAGCAAACTACTGATTGCACATTCATTTGGTAAAGGGTAACCACTGCAGCGCCCAGTTTGAAGAACAAGGCGGAAGTGGCTGGAAATAAGGGTTGGTCAATTATGTCATGGAAATGGCAGAAGAAGTTTAGACTGGCCTGCCAGTAGGGATGCGTAAGCACCCAAAAAGCAAGCCAGAATGCCAGAGGCATTGCTGACCAAATGACTTGATATAGAGATGGGCATTGGGAAATGACGAATTGTTATTGTAACACAACAGTGAGAATGATCCTGATGATGAACCACAATGAGCCCACTCCTGACCCAGGGAGCCTCACTTCAGGGGTGGGATCACAGAGATAGTTTTAATGAATTCATCAGCCTATGGGGTCATTTCAACTGGGGAGGCGAGGAGATGGATTTTTTATGCAATTGGTGGACATAAGGCCACAAGATCCCCGTGTACTGTTGCCAGAAGTTCATGATAATGGGGTTATAGAGCCAAAAATATTGGACTCAATGAATCCAATCAACATCAGAGGGGGCCATAGTGACCATAAGTACTGGTGGAGCCCATCCAGTATATGGACTGATGGGCCACCAGGGAAACGCCATCAGGGATGCAGTCAGAAGGAGTATTACTATAAAGTTTTTGTTTGGTTTTTGGAAAAAAATTTTATTGAAGGAAAATGAAGAAAATTGACCAACAATTTTATCAGTGCTATGCAACTGATTAAATAGTGGTTGATTGGGGTAGTGATAAGCTGGGATTGGAACCCTCAATTTTGACCTAACCAGCGAATTATTTGGGAATGGGCGGGTTTGTTCCCTAAGAACCAACATTGAAAAATTTGGCGGCAGGCCAAGTCACTGTCAGTTTGACCTCAAACGTCTGAACCAAGGCTCAGCTACATTTTTAATGGATGGCATGACGGCGTTTGGCCTGACAAGCGACGGGAATCCCCCAAGGCCACCCCACATAGGGGCGGGTCCATTTGGTTGGGAATGGGTTTAGGATGCCCAACCCACCCATGCTCAGTCGCTGGGCCATTTGTTTGGTCAGTGGCATCACATCAGCCACAATGCCTGAATTGTCAACAGGGGACTTCAAACTCTCATCAATGGCGTCCAATGCTAAAGCCTGCTCATCAAGGATGATCCCTGATGACTTTGGTAGGGAGGTGATTTGTTCAATTGACCTATTAATCAAATTGAGACCATCAGGCGTTCCGACCAGTAACTTAGTCTTCATGCTTTTCTGGCCATTTGAGCTTTAAGCATTGGCCATATTACCACTCAAATTAGATCTGATTGATTTTAATTCGACAATCTTGGTGCAGATTTTGCTGAATTCCCATAACATTTCTGCCGAGGTGAGTGTGGGTACTGGGGGTGGGATCCAAAGTGGAAGAGCTGTTACCCAGCGCTTGTCTACTATGTGAATGAGATCGCCCTGAGTAATTAGGGGTACCACCATCCTCTTTGGTGTCTTCTTACTCAGGAATGGGAAAATGGCCTTATCCACAGCCAGAGGACATTCCCTGGACATACAACAACACTCAGACAAGCCACATGTGCCCATAACGCTGTCCTCCTCCAGTACCTTGTAACGATCACCCTTCTGTTGTACCTCCTATTTTGTCCAAAGCAAAAATTCCTGACACATCTGTAGAGCATGCTCATGAGTGGTTGCCACACCACTGTCCATGTGTCACCCAAAGTACTTTTACAAGTGCCCTGTTTATGTTCCCATTGCACCTGTTCATTCCATACTGACTGTTCTCCTCTACCATAGCTTATACTTCTACCAGTAATTTATAAAGCTTATAAAAAGGTGAAGTCATAAAATGGCTAGCATCATTTGTGAATTCGCATTTTGAACAATTTTGACTTTGAAATTTACCTTTACTTAAGCTCAGTGAAACTCCTTTCAGTGTAAAATGATAAAGCTTTTAGCTACAATTGATAGTTCATCAAATCTGATGTCTTTAATATGGTGATGAAGTTGAAAAGCCTGACCCTTGATAGTACTCTTTACTGTGCATTAGGTTTCCTCAACGCCCAGTATATTGGCGTCTCCTCAGAATCAAGAGACCCCATCTTGGATTCTCTATAATTATTTGGGCATCATGTCATGTCCAGTTTAAACTTTAAATAAATTTTTATAATCCCAAACTCATGCTATTGTTTTTGTAATATTTACCAAGCATTTCACTTTTGACAGATGTAATGCCTCTGCTTAATTATAAAGATATGATGTATTGTCACCAGTTGGATGTGTTCAATAGAATGGATTTATATCTACTATTGAGAGTTGAAAAGATCTTGAGATGGTTGAAGGGCTCTTAGTACTTTTAATAATGGACCTGGCCATGGGCTACTTGCAGATTTAGCTCTTGGCTAAAGATCTAGAGAAAAGTGTAACATAATTTAGTTAGGGAAATTTGAGGTGATTAGGATGCCACATAGGCATTTAAACGCCTATTAAAGTTTTAGCATGTTATGGAATGGATCTTTAAAGATTTATAGAAGTTATGAACCTTAATTGTTTGATGACATTGTCATTTTTATCCAAATTTTTAAGGGCACCTTAAGAATATATAAGAAGTGGTTACACATTTAATGGTATTTTAACCTGAAGCTAAAGCAAAGCATGTGCTTCATTTTGATATAACAATTAGTGTTCTTTGTCCAAGAGAATAAACCAAAAGGAATAATGCCAAAAGAAGGGAAGTACAAGCTTTGTGGCTATGGAGAGAGTGATAAGTATGCACATCATCTAGTTCATCCTGAAAATGGTGTGGTATTATAGGAAGGGTATCCTATTTTGCGAAATTTCCAACCTCCTCCATACTTTATAAAAAAGAAATTAGAATGAGGGTGGTTCCTATAGCAGGACTAGGTCTTTAAGGACCTAAAATCAAGTATAAGAAGCGCTAAATATGTAAAGCCTGTATTAACTTGACATTTTATTTCTACAAATATACCAATGATGTAGTCTTAGAGCAAAACTAGCCTTATTAAGCAAGGGTGGGATTAGTATACCATTAAATTTTACTCTAGAATTTTCTCCTGGACAGAAAATTATACAGTTATAGAGAGGAATGCTTTTGTTATCATGGCTGTTGAACATTTTAAACCTAATTTTTATGAAGTATGCCTTAATTAGTGATAATCATGCATCACTAAGATGGCTAAAACATGAAATACCCCAAAGGAAGGCTCTTCATGTTGGCTATTAAATTCCAAAGCTCTAATTCTGAGACTATCTACCAAGAAGGAAGCAATAACTTAAACTCTGTACTTTGTCTCAACTGTCTGTATTCCACCTTCGATTTTGCAAAAATTGACTGATTGTATGATTTATAAAGTACCTGGGGTGGAATGTAAGGATAAAATTGATAAAGTGTGCTTTTTGAACTGTTCAAAAAAATGCTCCAAAGATTGATGAAAGCTGGACCATCTAGTACTAAAAAAAAGATTGATGAAAGCTTGCAGAAAAATTGTTTTTTTGAGCTAGTTACCTAAGCTAGTATCAACAATAGTGTATATTTATTAAGGAAATCACACATACATGTTGGATATGGATGATTCCAAAAAAAGGCGTACTTCAAGGAGAAATTTTTATAAGGTTTTGATATAAGACAATGGTCATTAACCCTAAGTTGTGTATTCAGTGTTCTAGTTTATGTCCTTTAGGAAAAGTTTGGATACCAAAAAATTTATACTTATGCTCCCTTTCACAAATTGTCAATATATTTGATATGACCAATACCCATAAACTAATCCTGGAAAAAGTTTTTTGGTGTAGCAATAGGCCAAATACTCAAAAATGGGTTGAGGAAGCGGCAGTAGAAAGACACTCTGTTTGATTTCTGCAAGTTTAAGTGTAATAAGTTCATCACCAAGACAGATGCCATCAACACTATCTATCTGATAATGCAATATATATTATGATGTATCCTAAATACTGATGGATCTATAAACGTGAAACAGCACTTTAATATTCCTTACACACCTTTAACAGATGGAAGTTTTGGATGCAGCGGTGGGACCCTAGTATGAGTTCTAAAAATTGCAATAAATTAAAAGTCAGAGTTGTATCAATTGATGCCCTCCGCTCTACTTGTCTGGGGATTAATTACCATTAAACTGTAACATGTCTCCATTAAAGGCTCTTTAAGGACAGGCTATGACCTTAACTAACCTGCTTGACCCACCTATCAATGCAAACATCAAGACCTTACCTAGAAGCATCTAGTAAAAATTAGCTGATGAGATAATTAAATATTACCTTAAAGCTAGAAGCTTTGAGTCAACCATTTTAAAGGTGCCAATTTAAGAGACATAAGAGAAATATACTACTAAAGTTTAAAACAAGAAATTATTGATTATAGCATGTTCAAAAAGCCAAGAGAAAATTTAAAGACTATTTAAACTGTATCAGAAACTGTTTTGGTAAGATGAGAAGCTGTTATTCACTTGAGGATGAATAATCAACATTGTTTTACAAAAGAGTCCTTGCGCAGCACCTTATATCCTTCCCCAGTCTTGTCTTGAGAGGGGCGATGTTGTGGATGAAGCCTTGAATAGGACAACTGGTGTTCCTCAGCCTCTGATAGGATTGATGAAGTTTCAGCCAAAAAAAGAAACTTTAGTTAAAGGATATCATTCAGATGAGAATTTTGAGGATAATACAAATATAATCATAATGGGAAATCTTAGCAAGAGCAATATTCTTTTTATTAAAGCTATAAGAAGTTATTTGACAGACTAAACAGTAAAATGAGGTCCCATGAACAAAACTATGGAAGTTTATCTACATGAATTAATCTATAAAAGAGGTCTCAAAAGTGAATGGAATGTTGAATATGACGCCTTATACCAGAGTCACCATCTAAACTGAAGTTTAATAGCTTTAAAAAAGTGAACTACTTACTTGTTGTACCCAGGGTTCCATTCATGAACATGAATATGAAATTAAACAAGGGATTGAATAACTTTCTGGTCAATAGAGATCCACTGTGATAAAAAGCATCCACATCAGGGAGCTTGAACAAATGGACCTCTTTCATAAAGATGAAATAAATAAGAGTTACATTTGAAGTTTCCTGATAAGAGTTTAATAGAAAACTCAACTTCCCTTATTTTTAAATCAATTTACTTGTTCATTTTGAAGTATAAAACTACATTTTTTATACTCCTTATGATTTGATTCACATAATCATAATATGTCATTAATTTTGGAATATAATGTTTAAGTGAAGACCACCTTTAACTAATCTGGGATCAGTTTAGATTAGAATTGCCAGTGACTCGCTTTGGGATCTTCTTGGGGAAATAATTTATGATGGTATAACTTGTGAAGATTGAGATTCAAGAGTGAGAGGTTGAACTAGCCTCCAATAAGTTTTGGGTGAAATCAACCTCTAAATAGATGTAGAAGCTTTTATAGAGCGCCCAAAAGAGGACTTTATCTAGACTTACTAAACATCAGATTTTACTTTGATGTCAATACTGTAAGACTCACATCTTCCAATTTACATTTTGGTATAGTAAATTGTCAAGTTGAGCAAACAAGTACCAAAATGACGATTGTTATCAAAGAAACAAAATGTCTCAATAAGCGTTACACTAAGTAACTGATCATTGGAGATCAATTATATATAAAATTTTGAGCATCAGTAGCATGGGTAGTACCTTGAAGATAATGGGCAAGATATTTTAAATGAATCTTATAATGATCCAGGTCACTTTAAAGTATGCTATGCTAACTTGTGTTTGCATCCCGTTGGTGAAAAACCCCTAACCTCATGTCTTTAATTATGTAGCCACTTGTCAAGACTGCCAAAAAAATTTCCTCAGCCTTGGATGCATAGAAACTATTATCCCTATTGTGACTTATAAGGATATCAGAAATGGAGCCTTGAATTCATTGGAGTTCTCCATGTTACTGCTGATGAGTCAAAATAAATCTGGGTTGCAAGCAGCTACCTTTTTTTTGTCAGTTACCTGTCCGATTTTGTAATGAAAGTGTTTCAGGTTTATATAAAGGCTGTAACTGCACAAAAAACCCTAATCAATTTTAGTGGAACACCTTAAATTGAGTAATGCGATTTCCTCCTCTCCTTGGCCAAATAGGCCTACAGTTAATAGCAGGGTTATTCTTAATTGGCGGCGGAATCAGAGGATCATTCTGAGGTCCCTCTCCATCTTGTATATAATTTAGTTTAAGTTTCACCGTAGATACAGGCCCCTTTTATAGACCTGGAGTGGGTCCAACCAGGCGAAAATATTTTCCCGCTTTCTGATTGATCTACATATATTAAATCCCTGACCCAACGGTTCTTCTTCCCAACTATTGACTCATCTTCAGCCCTCACATTGGAGTGAGGTAAGTCTCAAGAGATCTGATAAATCAAAATTTCATATTACCTAATTTGGATGCACCCAGCTTATACCAAAATTTGCCGTTTCTCACTTTGAGCCTTGATACAATTTAAATACTAAGCAGCCCAATATTTCTGGTGTTTGATTTTTACCCTATCGTGCCCTTATAAAATTATTATAAAACCTAACTTTTAAGTATTTATTAAAGGTTTTCATATTTTGATTTAATGATATAAATCCCCTATACCATTCATTCCAGCAGTTGAGAGTAATATTTCTCCTTCAAATTATTGTTGTAATTCAAGTATAATAATGCATCAGCGAGAATAATAGCATCATTAAATCCAACAAGTGGTGCTCACTACAGGAGTACCTATACACCACAATACTATAACAAAAATGGGGGGCGTATAAATGAGTACCCCTCTTCACCCTTCCACTGAAAATGAAACAAGGCTAGTTGCCCTTGAACTGCAACTAGCCAGCGCGCTGTCCTATATGCAAAGCCTTGAACAGCGCCCCCTTCTACTTTACATGAGGCTATCTCTTTTAGACTCCCCTTTAAGAAAAATTAGCCCTTGGGGAGGGTAGCATTGCCTCATTTATATATTTCTATGAATATTCCATGGAAGGCGCAACTGACCAACAAAAAGTTAAGCACATTCTCCCTCACCTGAGTCACATGGCTAAGAGATAATGGTCCCTCATATGGACACTCTGAGTATATGGGAAGAGGTTAAGGACGCACTGACTGCTGAATATGCTCACCTCAAAGTTTATAGAGGAAGAAGCAGGCCTTTATGTGCCTCAGCATGAAAAGGGTAGAATCACTCACCACCTTTTTTAATCTATTAATGGTGAAGCTCAGCCCCTGGTACTTGCTAATATGTTACCCCTTGATGATGCCTTCACTGCCATTCTAACTGTCTTAGCTTTTCACCCTTCCATAACATGGCATCTTGTTTCCGTTAAACGCCACATCCATACCATCTGTGATATCAAGGAGGCGCTGCTAGAGGTTGCAGACTTCTATAAAGATATGGCTATTTCAGGAGCTTTGTCAAAGCCACAAGTCTTCACCATTGAGGGCTTATCAACCATAGCCCCGCAAAAGTTGTCAAGGATGATTTCTATGGCCCCACCTTTGTTGGTTAATACCCTGAGACCAGCATCTGCGGTGCAGCTTAAACCTGATCTCCCTCCGCCCTGCAAGCCTGAGGTTACTATGCCAGTGAGTCAGAGCGCGCTACCATCAGTGGGGCCGCGCTCCCTTCCACTAACTGCTGGCAAAGTTCACCGTTTATCATCTATTGAGCCTCTTCTCCACCCCAAGCCCTCAACGGAGAGGTATCTCTTAATGGCCCAAAAGACTGCTCCTAAGCTCAAACCTCTCCCTCAGATGACAGTTGCTCCCACCAACCATGGGCTCAAGGGCAAGGCTGCTCAAGCTAAGCTGCCTTCTCCCCCAATGATCATTCCTGTGGATGGCCCCAAAGTTAGCGAAGTTATGGCTTCCACCTTCAACCGCCCTTCTAGCGTCCACTAATGTGTGGACAACCCTTCTGACGATGAGTTTGAAGGGGGTTATGAGGACGTTGGGTATTATGTCCTAGGAACCCCTGCTGAATTATATATACCAGAACGGCTGAACCTTGAAGGAGTAAATAAAGCCCTGATCCCTCAAGAAACCTGCCTTAATCAAGTGCTGGGGTGCCCTGAGGTTATTGATACCGCAAGCAATGCTGACCAGGTTATTGCTTCGCTGATCTGACCACTTCATCATGTTCACACCCTACAGTCCATTAAAAATAATTACTATGAGACAGCTAAAAATCTTTCCTCTATTCTCTGTCTTAAGGAATTATGTGCACTCCTTCCTAACTTTGGCGGGACCATAACTAAGGTAGAGGTCATTATTCAAAAAGTCCAGATTAGGGCTATCTTAAACACTGGATCTCTCCTGAACATTCTCTTTTCCAAGCTGATTAAGAAGATTAAGCTGGCTCCTGATTTCTAGTACACTTAGGAGCTTGGAACGGCAGGTCCCAAAAACACCCGTGCTATTGGAGCCTACTCCTCATAGCCTATTCGGATTGTAAAGCTCATTTTGTCAGCTCCCACTGTGGCCTTGGACAATAACTCTTAATACATGCTTATTAGAACACAGTTTATGATTGAGTATGACGGTATAATCAACATAAAACAGGGTTACTTCTCCCTACTTGGTTATAAAGTCCTATAATCTTTAACAATGAAGAAACCAATAAAAAGGAATACTCCTGCTTAGTTAATGTCAGAATTTTATATGACCACATAATCCAACCTTTTAACCAATTAATAGATTCTATGATTAAGTTATAATCATCTAGATTTGGCAACAATGGCCAAAGGATGGGATTATCATTGGGCATCATCCCCAATGATATTTGAGGCCGCCAACTAATGAGTTATCGTTAGGCATCATCTCTAATAATATTTGAGGCCGCCAACTGATGAGATTATTGTTGGGCATCATTCCTGACGAAATAAGCAATAATTTGATATAGGAATGACACTCAATAGTCAAATTGTAGGGAATTGTTTAGAGTGGAACGGATTGTAGTCATCAGAAACTACCAAAATGTTCAAACGCTGGAGGAAGAATAGAATTGTCATTGGGTGAAACAATTGGTTTTGAGTCCCTAATACCAATTGTTTGGTCACCAAACAACTGAGGATTACGCTGCCTAGGAACTTAATGCAACGGTACCTGACGAGATTTGGTGCCTAACACTGAGGGTCAAACCATAATAGGAGCACAAATAATTCTCTGCGGACAGCTGAAAAGTTGTATGCTTATTCTGACCATAAAAACCCAATTATTTTTAAAAAAAAGGCAGATTAAAACTTGATATTAACTTTTTTTTGTTTTAGCATTGTTTGTTTAAACATTAATCTTAAGAGAAGAGTGCAAGGATCAGATATCTTTAAGTTGACTTTATCAAAATCTCAGCTTGGCTCTGCGAGAAGGGAATAGGGAAAGTGTTCCTTACAAGTACAAGAACATTTTTGAGATGAAGAAGCACCAGTTTGGCGTTGGACTTTTCATTCAACGTGGCTTTTGGCAATCAACAATAATAATAGTCTTCTTACTAGTATTGCCCCAGTCTATCAATTTCAATCAAATAATCAGCGCAAGGATCCATGAATCTGTGCAGTTGAAATCTAGGGCCAGAAGCGAGCAACCAACCAGGCCAAAGATTTTAACAGCTTAGTACCCTTTCTCTGCCTTATCTTTGTTCTACATGACATCTGAACACAACACAAAATTGTTACTTGATTTTGTGGACGCTTCAGAATGCATTCCTTTTATGCTTCAGAGGAAACAGTAATCAAGGCTGGTTAACAACAGATAGTCGCTACTAATATTATCCTACAGATCCCCCAAGTGTGACGTTTGAGGTTTATCCTCAACATCACATTGCTCTGATCTTTGATAAGACAGGACAAGATGGTGTGGAAGATAGAGGGAGTGAGAGAGCATTAGTCTTGGCTAAACCCCAGGTTGAGACTAAGACTGGTGAAGGACTGAGGTTAGATGTTTTGTCAGGCCTGGGGTCGAACCAAATTGTTTTGAAGTGGGTGGTTTCTAGGTTAAAGGAGGATTCAAATCAGAATTGAAACGATTCTTGGGTATGGTGGTTCAGCCACTACGGAATTCAATCCAGCCTAAAACAAAGGGGTTTGCTTATGGCATTTTTCAAAGGACATAACGTCGGGAATGACAAATGAGCTTGATCTATGCTTGCAGAAGAGAGCTGTAAGAGATAGGACTTGAGAATGGGAGTTTCTCTAGTTCCGTTTCGTATCAACTTGCCTAAATATATCAAATAAAGCCGTTCCTAACCCTTACTTAATTTTTATTACTGTCTTTCTAAGGTTTATTAATAAATTTAGTCTAACAGCGTCCATGTTTGGCCTATACAAACAGGAGTTGGACTTTGAGAGCGAGATAGGGAAGGCTATTGCCTCCCTATAAACCTTATCTTGGAGTCAGGGAATGTTGCTGGGGGTAAGCATACTCACAACTGTCCTCCAAGGGGTGTTTATCCGTGGTCCCTTAGCACACGCACTAGAAGAATGGTCTCAGGGACCTTATATGCCCTTTTGTCATTGACTTGGGCCCTGCTTCCCAATTCATTCGTGGCTTACTGAAAGGAGCCAGTGCGTTACACCAAGAATGTCTTTTGCACATAACAAGCATTGATGGAGTAAGCTCCTTAGAACCCTGGGTGTTGCTGGTATACTAGATCTTACCTATCAACGGCCCATTATTATCTTATTTGGGAACCTTAATAATAAACCCATTATTGTCAAAAAACATTGAGAGATAAGTAAAGGTCTATTAATTCCCCTTGAATAGCTTAATAGTGTCCATTTTATTGGGTCAATGTTGAATATGGGTTTACCCACTGACCAGATGGTGTGTACTCTGCTAATGTCCACATTTCCGATGACCTAACCCAGGATGAGCTTAAACATGTTCATTCTATATTGGATACCTAAAGTTATATTTTCTCCTAAAATGACATGGATTATGGGCATATGAAGGGGTGGAACCACTCCATATATTGGTGATGCCATACCTATTCGATATAAACTTACCATAAGTCCAAGGATAAAGAGCAGCAAATGAGGGTTGTACTCAAGCAGCTATTAGAAGCTGGTTTACTAGAACCATCCCAAACCCCTTGGGCGTCTCCTCTCCTACTGATAAAAAATAATAATGGAGGATATTGGTTAGTCATGGACTACCATAAACTAAATAACCTTACTAAAAATACATCTATCTTACCCTCCACTTAGATGATGCCCTTGCACAACTCTCCAGCTCAAAATTCTTCTTAGCCATGGATTGCCCAGCGGATACTGGAAAATGGATCTTTCTCCCCAAGATCAGGAAAAATGTGCTCTTATTTGCAGTGAAGGCTTAGTTCAGCCTACCCGCCTACCCCAAGGGCTGTGTATTGTGCCGGCATCCTTCCAACGTGCCATGGACCACATTCTGCAGGACCTCAGGCTAAGCTGCATGATTGTCTATCTTGATGACATCATCATTTATTTCTGCAACGTTCACCAATCATCTTGCTCATTTAAAAGAAGTCTTTCAATGCCCGCGGGCTTCTAACATCAAGGTGAAATCATCAAAATGATCCTTCTTCCAAAAGAAGCTAAATTTCCTCAGACAAGCTATTTCCCAGAAAGGGATCCAGCCTTCATAGGATAAGGTCAAAACTATCTTTAAAATGCCAGCCCCTAAGATCCTCTTGGACATACAGGTATTTCTGGGTATGATGGGGTATTACCATCAGTTCATCCCCAAGTTTGCCCAGCTCAGTGAACCTCTCATCTGACTATTGGCTAATAACACCCCTTTTTATTGGGGTACAGAAAGCGTCCATATTTGATATTTTTAAGAAGCTTCAGCAACACCCTATCTTATGCCACCCCGACTATGGTAAACCCTTTATATGATTCATCAATGCCTGACTATGCCGTTAGAGCCATCCTGGCCCAATTAGATAGTAATGGTGTAGATCATCCGGTCTCCTACAAAGCAAAATGTTGTCAAAAGATTAACTTAACTATAATGTCACTGAAATTGGAGTAACTTAAAGTCTTACTCACTGTTAAACATCACTCTCCTACCCAATATGACACTTCCTTCACTGTGGTTACTGACCACGCCTCTTTTTAAATCGCTACAAAGCATGAAGGACCCACCAGACGGTTGGCCCATTGGGCCCTCAAGCATAACATTATGATATAAATGTTGAGCACCAAGCTGGGACGACTCATTTGAAAAGGATGGTTTAACTCGGCTGCCTATCCTTCATTTGGACAACAATGTTGCGGAGAGATTACATGATCTCCTTATGGCCCCTAAGGCTTGGGACAATGATGAGAACTATCCAGAAAATGCTAGCACGACACTCCTGCAACACGAAGTTGGAGAGTAGAAAGTTATATAAGAAGGTAGGAGTATGTTGGCTGCCCTATCTGTGACCTTCAGTATAGGTATCAGTGATCTTGGACACCACTCTACCCTTGAGCATGGTGGATTGAGGAAGACATATGAGTGGATCACGGAATGGTACTATTGGAAGTGCATCATGGAATATATTATTGAAGTCTTTAATGACTGCTTATCTGTAAAAAATCCTGACTCAAGACCAAATACCTCTTTAAGTTTAAGAAAATACTAGCTTAGTTAATATACTCCTGCTTAGATATTTGGTAAAAGTTTTGGCCTTTATCCTCAATTCTGCTATGTGTCTTACAACATTTTTTACCCGTTCTGAAGCTCACAAAGCTAAAACAATTGTTATGGACTCTTCTGGTTTCTCTAGGTATTTTTCACTCTCTAATTAGGAACTCTCCTGATGCAGGTAATAATGACAACCTCCCCTTAACGCATATTTACACTTCTTAATATTAAGATAAAATTATTAGTAGTGATATAAGATAATCTGATATCAAATGGGTAAAGATGTTTATTTTACCTAAGGGCCAGGCGCCAGTATTTTTATACCTCTAGGACATCTCCTGGCCATACTCATCTCTTAGATGATTTCATTAGAGCCATGCCTTTCTTCTATGGATTGGGCAGTGGTTATTAAAGTTTCAAAAGTTAATTAAGCACTTGAATTTACTTAATTACAATTGTTTTGGCCCAATTGGATGCACTCCTACTCTTATAATTGGGGGTATTTTAAGTGTAATATTAGCAGCTCAGCGGTGTAAATTTGCCGTTCAACCAGCCCAAATACCTTGTCATACAGCTGATGCATACAATAAATTGGGAAAATAAAATATAAATACAAGTAATGACACACCCCTCATTGGGACATCAGCAGGCCTCTCAATAGTACTGGGTAATCCTAATTGGGACGTCCATGTGCAAGTACTATTGTGTTAATCATGAAGATTGACATGCATAAAATCCAATACTATTAATTGTAATTGCATTAAATTTGGAAGTTCATCAAAGTGTATGCCAAAAACCCACTTGATTCACCCAAGTGGGTCCCATAATCAGCCATGATATTATATCATAGCTATTTTTAGCTACAACAAGTGGGTTGTTTTGATGTAATCAAAGCGGTTTTGAGGTAATCTGATTTCAAAGATTATGCAGATAAATATGGAAGGATCAAAGGATACATCAATGGGTGTAATCTATCAGAATTGATGGTTTTTTTAAAGTGTTTATTTTTAAGTCAACCATCAAAATCTAATATTTCCCCCACTTGACTGGAATATAAGCCCTTAGTTTCCTGCATCATAGTTAATTATTTGACCAAACGAAGGCTGAATATGAGCGGCTTTTTAACCCCATTTATCTTATTATGGAAAAAGATGCTACCATGCGGCCTCAAGATTTCATTCAAGTTGACGCCTTTTGTGGAGGAGGTTATCAGTTCCTGATCTGTGACGCTTTGGAGTAGGCCCAATTATGCTTCATCCTTGAGGCTAAATACCCATGACGTTCAGGATGTTCATTTCCCCTTGGCCATTTGGGCGGCCCTTGAGGTTTTGCACCAGGATAACGCTGATTACTATCTTCCTAGGATGACTTTACTCAGTCACCTTACCTGTAATTTGCCTGACTGGATGCCTTCTGGCCAATTGCTGCATGTCACCCCTCATCAAATGGTGGAAGACTCATGTATATTGTGTGCAACTGTCAACACCAGAAATTTATTAATACTCACCAATTTTCTAATTGACTATCTTCTCTTAAGTGCTTTTTTCCCTCCTGATTGTGGACTCAATTGGATCACTATCAACAGTTTTGTGCCTCCCCTTTCAACTTTCGCTGGGAATTGGCTACAACCAATATGTGGCACATCTTTTCTATGCTGCTACAGCACCTTTTCTTGATGCTCAGCAGTTATATTGGGCCAAATTGGCACTTTTAGATAAAAGATTCTGATCCTGAGTCACCTCCCCCTTTAAAGCAAAGGAACAAAAAACTTTTTTAACATTATTATTTTAATTTATTTATCTTGCAATATAAAACTTATTATTATTTTACTAACTACTTAAATTTATTTTTCTCTTTCACCATTTTTTATTTTTTTTAATTTTATGTATTTTATTTATTAGTTATCTTTTTTCCTTTTTCCTTTAATTACATTTATATATATTGTCTTCCTATATAAGTTTTTTTCTAAACTGACCCTCTTTTTAAATCTTCTTATGAATTTTGCATGGACACATTTATATATATGGCCTGTTTTAGCTTCTTTTATTTTGTAAAAAAAACCTTGATTTCTTCCCAATAATAACAAATAGTCCTACCCAAATGTATTTAATTTCTGCAATTGTCTTGATCCTTGCATATTGCAGAATAGTACCTCATTGCCAACTTCAAATTTGGTCAAATTGTATCTATCTTTAGAATCCTTTTCATGTTGGGCCTTTTTAATAATAAAATGTTATCAAAGGCATAAGCCTGAAGATTAATTGATGTATCTTCAAGCTTCTTGACATATTGGTGGTAGTTTTTCCTCAGGATCTTCTAGGACTGAATATAACAGCGATGGTAGGGCAAGGTGCCTTTCATATAGAACCTGGAAAGGCGACATCTTAGTCACATAATGATAGGATATGTTGTAAGCAAACACGCCCAAGCTTAGGAATATGCTCCATTCAGATGGTTTTTCTGTGGTTATCCTTAGACAATGTTCACAAGCGTCCCATTTACAAGCTAACCATTCCACGTGTCTCAGGATGGTAGGGAGCAGAGAGAACACCTCTCACTACCATCAATTGGTTGAGCTTTATGATAAAGTTGGCGGTAAAATTGCTTCCATTGATGGTCAGGATAACCTGTTAACAACCATGTTTGTGAATGACACTTTGAAGGATAGAATTGGCCATCGTTGCTGCTCCTACTTCCTGAATAGCCTTGGCTTTGACCCACTTAGTCAAATGGTCAATAGCCATGATGATATAATTGGCCCTAAAGTTGCTTATGGGAAGTGGTCCAACTACATTTATTGATACAGTATGCCAGGAAAATTTGGGCCAACTGAGCTGGTATGATGTGTTCTTTCAGAACAGTTTTTGCCTTGGCTTTTAGCGCAATACCCCAGTGTTCTTTAAATACTAAAATTATCAACTCCCAAAAGTATAATCTCTTCAGATGCTCCTTCATTTTTTTAAATCCATCATGTCCTATGGCCTTATGAGCAACCATTATTAGATTTGTTCAAGCCAAATGTCTCAAAAAAATAACCTTCTTTCCTTTTGATCATTTTATAAAATGTCCCGTTTTTGACCAAAGTGTCCTTTCATAGTGCTGAGAGAAATTTTTGGGCAGATTTGGGCTTGTCTTGGAATTCGCATTAATCATTTTTAAAACAGCTCATCTGCAGCCAAACTGATGGTGGCAATTGTAGGTAAACGGGATAAGCAGTTGGCATCTTGGTGCTTCACTCCTGCACATTGCTTGATGATTTAATTATAGGCTTGAATCTTCAATGCTATCCACACTAATTGGCCCTCAAGTTCCTTCAAGATGTTTATCCATATTAGGGACAAATGATCTGTTGCAACTGTAAAGTGAGTGCCATGCAGATATATCCAAAATTGCTTATAGGTGTATATGACTGCTGAGCATTCCCATTTCATCACTGTTTAGTTCTACTTGTGAATGGTTAAGGTCCAACTAGCAAAGGCGATTGGATGTTCCTCGCCATCTTCCCCTATCTGTGACAACATGACTCTGACTGCCGTGAGCAAGGCATTGGTTTGAACAATAAGCTCACGCCCAAAGTCAGGGTATTGCAGAACTGGAGCTGTTATTAGGGCTGATTGAAGCTGATCAAATGCCTCTTGAGAGGCCTAATTTCAGATGCAATTTTTATTCATAAGCCTACAGAAAGTCCTTCATTGCTAAACTACAATCCAAACAAATCTAGTCATGACCTCCAAAAAGTAAATTTTAACCTTTGCTCAGGAAAAAGCTACTAACGAGATATCTGTAGTACCATGTTATGTCATAAAGAGTTGAATATAATATCTTAAATTGAGCTTTATCATCTTCTTAATAGTCCTAAACTTGGCTGAATGTGGCTTAAGACCTTCTCTTAACAACTTTTGGCAATTTAGTTGGTTTAATAATATCCTGGCTTAATTCTACAGTGTTTAAAGCATTATCTCCTCTCTCATTAGGATGACGTTTAGGACAAATGGACAAAATAGATTTTGTGTGTGCTTCAGATCAGAGAATTTTACGCCATCATCTATTTTTCTTCCAATTCATCTCATTCAGATTGATTATTAGATTCTAACTTATTGAAACTGGAATTATGTTTATGTAACAGTCATCTTGTGTTGAAGAAAGAGAATCTTTGGTATAATTTTAGCATAAGAATCCATATAAAAAATCTCCCTTTCCGATTTGAGGGAGTTTATTATATCCATTCCATCTCCATGACGGCTATACAGTATGTGTTTTGTACCAGTTATAAAATCTATTTATATTTCTGTTCTAATGAGTTCCAATTAAGAATGTTTTTCTGGTTGCTCCCCTGAAGTGAGCACCACCGTTAAGTTTTTAGATTATGTTTTTTTAGTTAATATACTACTGCTTTGCTAGTTGGGAAGAGTTTTGACTGATATATCCTTAATTCTGTTATGTGTCTTATGGTATTTTTTTACCCGTTCTGAAGCTCAAAAAGCTAAAACAATTGTTATTGACTCATCTGGTCTCTTCTGGGTATCTTTTCCTCTCTATTTGGGAACTCTCCTGAAGCAGGTAACAATAACAAGCACCAATTAATGTTTGTGTACACTTCTTAATATGAAAATAGAACTATAGAAGATGGTATAAGATATTTTGATATAAGATGGAAAAGAGTTTTTTTTTGAGGCCAAGCCAGTATTTTTATGCCTCTAGGACATCTCCTGGCCATACTCATCTATTAGATGAGTTCATTAGAGCCATGCCTTTCTTCTATGGATTGGGCAGTGGTTATTAAAGTTTCAAAAGTTAATTAAGCACTTGAATTTACTTAATTACAATTGTTTTGGCCCAATTGGATGCACTCCTACTCTTATAATTGGGGGTATTTTAAGTGTAATATTAGCAGCTCAGCGGTGTAAATTTGCTGTTCAACCAGCCCAAATATTTTGTCATACAGCTGATGAATAAAATAAATTGAGAAAATAAAATATAAATACAAGTAATGACACACCCCTCATTGGGACATCAGCAGGCCTCTCAATAGTACTGGGTACTCCTAATTGGGACATCCATGTGCAAGTACTATTGTGTTAATTATGAAGATTGACATGCATAAAATCCAATATTAATTAATTGTAATTGCATTAAATTTGGAAGTGCATCAAAGTGTATGCCAAAAACCCACTTGATTCACCCAAGTGGGTCCCATAATCGGCCATGATATTATATCATAGCTATTTTTAGCTACAATAAGTGGGTTGTTTTGACGTAATCAAAGCGGTTTTGAGGTAATCTGATTTCAAAGATTATGCAAATAAATATGGCATGATCAAAGGATACATCAATGGGTGTAATCTATCAGCATTGATGGTTTTTTAAAAGTGTTTATTTTTAAGTCAACCATTAAAATCTAATACCAGTATCAACTGATTACTCCTTAACAACCCTTCCACAAATCAGTTTATATGTGATAGGACTACTCCCCCAGACTACCTGTGGGTTCGCTATATTGTAGGTATTGATCACTTCACAAAATAAATTGAAGCAGTGACTCACCCTGCCCAAAACCGCAAAAGCTAAAGCTACTTTACTCTACCAGAATTTTTCACTCTCCATGGATGTTACCAAGTAAACCTCTGTAACAACGAGAAAACTTCACCTCCAGAGTGGTCAAGGTGCTATCTACCTTTATAGGGGTCCAACAGCTTATTTTGGCCCCCTACAACATCTCTACCAATAAAACGTAGAAAGAGAAAATGGGAATCTTAGTATCTATACTGGAAAAGTGGTCACCTTCAACCCTCTCCACTGGGATCAGTTTTCTGCTTAGTGTCCTTATGGCTTACCACATTAGCTACCATCAAATTTTCAGAATCATCTCCCATCCACATATTAAATGTGAAAAATTTTGGGATACACACTTAATTTTTCAAAGATGTCTTTATGGGTAATCTGTATGTTCCTGATAATGCCATGAAGGGATTGGCCTAGCACATCATTCTGCTACAAACTGAGGCTTTTGCCATCTTGGCTAAAAAGGTCACTAAAGAGGGCCAATTTTTTTGTCCAGACCTCCCTTGTGTAACAAACGGGCTCCAAGGCCCTATTTTCCACCTCAGCATATGCAAGCCTATGTTGGAAGAGTCACCTCAATCTTCTTAGCATCAGGGTTGCGCTGGTATGCAAATCCCCTCTTTAATGTCCAACTGAACGGCCAAATTCCGCTGCATTCAGGGGTCCAGATATTGCTCATGGCAATATCAAAATATGCAAAATATGCTGGCACCTGGTTGAGGTCTGGAAGATCCAAAGTCGCCTCCTCTCACCTCTCAGCTTCACTCAGCTGCACTCTACTACAACCTCATCATGACCCTGAACTTGTCATGTTGTGCAACCACTTTCCACAGCCCACTGGATGTTGAATGCTCCCTCCTAGCCCTGGTTTACTGCGACCAAGGTCCCCATAAATTAAATTAAATTAATAAATTTATAACAGCAATACATATAAGCAAATGAGCTTTATTTAAGAAGGAGACTAAAATAATGTAGTATTCATAAGTGAGGTAAGGGAAACGCATCCTCACTTGTTAAATAGTAGCCCTTCATGAGAAACACGAATTAATAATAATTTAGGCGTGTCTGAGGCTTAACAAATTCTAGTTTCTGACTTTCATCTACTGGTGGATTGAGGTAACCTAAATTAAATAAAATCCGCCCTAAAAATCAACATTTAAATATATAAACAATCCCAAAATGCATTGGCTCATCAATTAAGTTGAGTTCAGAAAATTGGGATCAGCAACCATTGTTGTAGTGGATTTCCTAAGTCCCACCTTAGGAAATCCATGTACAACCACTGATCATTACACCTTGCCCACCTTTCAGCTCTCTGAATTGGTATTATACTACCCTGGTTTCATCACAGCTAGGTGTGAGAAACTTGGCTCCATCAGTGTGAGACCTATTGTCATCACCTATAAGTGGGGTGATGAATATTCTATCAGGTCCCTTGCTGCAGAAATTACTATTGACTGAGTTCAAATACGTTTCCTGAACCCTTATCCTACCCCTTAATACACTTGAAGGGGGTGATGTCATACAATTACAAGTACAATTTTTGTAATAGGAGTATTTTAGGTATAAAATAAGACTAATACCACCCAAAAACCCTGGTCAATTCTTGGTGAAACCCTCAAATTAGGGTAATGCAATTTCCCCCACTCCTCAGCCAAAAAGGCCTACTGTCAATAGCAGGGTTACACCAAATTATTGGTGGAATTAGGGGAGCCATTCTGAGGCCAACCCCATCCTTATATAATCTAGTTTAAACCTTACCGCATAGGCTGGCCCTCTTTTATAAGATGGAGGGGGTCCTACCCAGTAAAAATTAATTCCCACTTTCTGATTGATCTTTATATTAAATCCTTTACCCACAGTCTCATCTTCCCAGCTATCAACTCACCATCAGCCCTCACATTGAAGCAAAGTGAGTTTAAAAGATCTGATAGTTTGAAAGTCCATATTACTTAATTTAGATGCACCCAGTTTATATAGATTTTCTATCTGATTCACTTTAACCCTTGATACAATCTATATACTGAGCAGCCCAATATTTAGGGGTTCACTTTTTACCTTCATCGCTGCCCCTAATAAAAAAACCTAATTTTATAGTATTTATTAAGGGTTTTATAGTTAAATAAAAGGGATATAAATCCCCCAGTAACAATTATTAAGTAGTCAATAGTAAAGCTTCTCCTGCAAAACACTGTTGTATTTAGGTATAAAGATGCACCATCGAGCATACTAACCGCTTGAAATTCAACAACCTCACTTGATGGCCAGCCTTAAAGTGGTATTTTATGCTGATACAATGGCTACATCCCAACTCCTGTATATAAAATTAACCTTACCATTTGTGGACCTCATATGCCATCCTCTTTGATAAGCGTTACAAGTAACATCTAGCTTGTGAAGAATATTGAACCAAGTCTAAAATCCATTGGATCAATATACCTTATAAACCTAGGGGTGTTGGGTTAATGATAAACTTGACCCTTGATGCACCCTTTAGAATAATTTAAACTTAAACTTCTTAAGATGGCATGTACGACTTAAATCTATCTTATGGGCATAGTGTAAAAGGTCTATAGTTTCTAGAATATATCTTATGTGATTTATCACTTGAATCCACATCCCAACTCAAACATGTGGCCAAGCGACTTACCAATGAATGCTAGATTGCCAAACAGGGTTATCAAAGGCCATAAATGTTTGTTCTGAGGCCACATAAACAGATGAAGGTCAATTATTTATCCTATTAAAGCGCTTCAGGCCCCTATAGTTGGGAAATTTAATATTGTATATCAAATTTAACTAAGTTTTTCCTAAATAATAACTAAAACCCTATACTAAGGGTCCCTTATGGGTCACTGAGATTTACACTATAGAAGTTCATATCCTATATCTCTCAGTAGGTTCAAATCAACCAACCATCAATGGCATCAGGATCAGATGATATCAGTATAAATATGAAGGTTGGAGTTTTAAAGGGTATAATGATTCAGGGAAATTAGGACTGAGCCAATCAGTGCTTCATGATATTCACAATTTATATAGAAGTTTATTTACCAACCTGATATATCTTAGGTCTTTGAAATCTTTCAGCGGTGGGTGTAAGCGCATGATTTCTAAGTAACTGAGGTAAAGTTTTTATGTCTTTAATGCAATTTCAAGTTGACTATATTTTCTCCCCTATAAGCTCACTCTAAAGGAAAACTCTGGTTTTCTCCAGATGGCAACTGATAACTACTCTTTCACTACGGATGAGAGATCCAAGATATGTGAAGCGCCTGAAATATTAGTTTGCATGTATTTTGGCAGATTTAAGATTACTTGATACTACCGCAATAAAATAAACCTCTACATCTGTTTGGAAGGTAGAAACCATCCAATTTTTATACTATTGATACTAATTAAACAGATCAGTGGTCTCAGAAAGATTATATAGATCCCTAAAGGTCTATGGAATGCTCAAGCGTTTTTGGCATAATAAAATTTGATTTTAAGGTCTTTGTCAGACAATTACAAGTCCAATATTATTAAAAGAGCGTTTTGGATGAAAATAGTGTTAATATCAAAAAAAGACCCTGGCCAATTCTAGGCGCAACCCTTTACTAGGGTAATGAGATTTCCTCCTCTCCTTGGCCAAAAAGGCCTACAATTATTAACATATGGTTACACTGAATTGGTAGCAGAATCAGAGGAGCCATTCTGAGGTCCCACCACATCCTGTATATAATTTAGTTTAAACCTCACCGCTGAGGCTGGCCCTCTTTTATAGACTGAATGGGGTCCCACCCATTGAAAATATTTTACCACCTTCTGATTAATCTACATATTAAATTCCTGCCCACAGGTTCATTTTCCCAGCTATTGACTCACCATCATCCCAAACATTGAAGCGAGGTGAGTCTTGAGATCAGATAGGTTGAATGCCCATATTATGTAATTCAAATGCACCCAGCTTTTATAGAATCTCATGTATGACTCACTAAGAGCCTTGATACATTTTATATACTGAGCAGAGCAATTTTGAGGGTTTTCTCTTTATCCCATTGCTATCACTAACAATTTTACATAAAAACCTAATTTTATAGTATTTATTAAAGGTTTTCATATTTAAATAAAATTAATAAAAAAAATCCCAAGTACATTCATTACAGCAGCTGCAAGTAATACTACTCCTGCAAAACATTGTTGCAAAGTAGGTATAAGATGCACCACAAGCTTAGCAACTGCCTGAATTTGAATAACATCACCCAATTGTAAGTCCCAAGGAATGCCCCTGTGTGTCGATTGGGCTCTCTTCCCATTTCCAAGTAAAAAGGTACCAAAAAGGGTGGCTGCACCCCTCGTTACCCAGGGGTGGCCTCGCCCACATGGTAGATAGGCACTGAGTAACAACACTCCCTCTTTAGATCCCTCCCCCGGTGCCCTCACTCACCTCAGCTAAACTTGTCCGCCAGATCAGGGAATTCTGCGCTGAGATCACTGAAGAGAGGTTGATTGGTCTGAAAATTATTGGAAACAAGCCCAATGATTGGAATCCACATAGTTATAAAGGGATGAAGATTGATTCATCAGCTGGAATTGCTGATGGTTTCAATTTGGTCAACGGTGCAATCATCAAAATTAATGCCCTCTCAAAATTGTCAGGGATGATCCCCAACATGCAGGTAGTAGCATTGGACACCATCAACAATAGTTCAAAGCTCCCTTCTGGTAAATTGGGAGTTGTGGCCAATGCAACGCTTTTGACTGAATGAATGTCCCAGCGACTGGGCATGGGCAGGTTGGGCATCCTGAACCCATTCCCAACCAATTGGGACCACCCCTACGTGGGGTGGCACTGGGGTTTCCCGCTGCTTGTTGGGCTAGACGCCGTCATGCAACTGTCAGAAATGCAGTTGAGCCTTGGTTCAGGCATTTGAGGTCAAACTGACAGTGACTCAGCCTGCTGCCAAATCCTTTGATATCAGTTCCTATTGAGCTTATCTGCTCCCATCCCCAAATAATTTGCTGGTTAGGTCAAACTTGAGGGACCCTATCCCTGATTGTTCACACATCAATTTACCATTATTTAATCAGTTGCATCATACTGAGAAAATTGTTGGTCGATTTTCTTCTTTTATTTTCCATTAAAATCCTCTCCCCAAATTTAGTTTTTTCTTTTATGTTGAATTATAAATCGCCCTTTCCGCCAGCACTCACACACCCCTTGGGATTAATGGCCATATTCATCTGGTACTTTGTTATGTGCCTGTATAAGATTCTTGCTCATTGGCAGTTATTGGCAAAAATCCTCTCTAGTTTCATATCCGTCATACCAACATCAGTGCCTTTGGAATTCTGGTTTGCTATGCGGATGCTCCAGCACTAGGCTGGCAGGATGGTCTAATCCTAACTTTCTATCTGCCTGACACCAATGGCCAGCCTTAAAGCGGTATTTTTGCTAATACTATGGCTACATTCCAACTCCGGTATAAAAACTATCCTTACCAACTGTGGACCCAAATGCCATCCTCATTGATATGAGTTATGCTTATAATATCTAGCGGGTGAATGTTTGATGAACCAAGTCTACATATCCATTGGATCAATATACCTTATAGCCCTAGGGGTGATGGGTTAATGGTGCAACTAAATTTGCCCCTTGATGCATGCTTTGGAATACTTTAAACTTAAACTTCTTAGGATGTCATGTACAGCTTAAATCTATCTTATGGGCATAGTGTAAAAGGTCCATAGTTTCTTGAGTATAGCTTATATAATTTATTGATTGAAGCTAAATTTCAACCCAACCATGTGGCCAAGCAACATACCAATGAATGAAAGATTGCCAAATAGGGTTATTGAAGGCCATAAATCTTTGTTCTGGGGGCACATAAACAGATGGTGGTTAATTTAATATCCTATTAAAGCGCTCCATGCCCCTATAGTTTGTGGGTTTAGTATTATATATCAGATATAATTGAAATCTTCCTAAATGATAACTTAACCTCATTTTAAGGGTCCCTCATGGGTCACTGAGATCCTACTCTGTAGGAGTTCATATCCTATAAACTCTCAATGATGTTCTATAACAACCAATCATCAATGGCATTGGGATCAAATGATAACAGTCTAGATATGAAGGTTGGAGTTTGAAGGTATAATGATTCAGGGATCTTTAGGACTGCGCCAATAAGTGCTTCAAGATATTCACTCTTATATAAAAGTTTATTTACCACTTTTAGATATCTTAAGTCTTTGAAATTCATAAAGAGGTGGGTAAATTTCCTAATCTCATTTTAACTAAGGGCAAATTTATAAGTCTTCAATATAATTTTATGGTGACTATATTTTTCCCTATAATCTCACTCCAAGTGAAAGCTCTGGTATCCTGCCCAGATGGAAGCCAATACTGCTATTGCACCATGGAGAAAGACTTTATAAATATGAAGCGCCTAAAATTGTTGGTTTCAAAATGTTGACAAACCTATGAAAATATTTGACGCCCCCTCAATAAAATAAAAATTTACATCTGTTTAAGATGTAGAAACCATCCGATTTTTAATCCTATCAATATCAACCAACCAGATCTGTGGTCTCAGAAGGACTATATAGATCCATAAAGGTCTATGGAATGCTGAAGTGTCTATGGCATATTAAAATTGATTTTAAGGTCTTTGTCAGACAATTATAAGTCTGATATTGTGAAAAGAGCGTTTATGATGAAAAAGTGATAATATCAGCTAAAAACCCTGGTAGATTCTAGGTGGCGCCATTTGTTAAGGTAATGAGATTTTCTCCACTCCATGGCCAAATAGGTCTATAGTTAATAGCAGGGTTTTACTTAATCAGCAGAGGAAATAAGAGGGAGCCATTATAAGGTCCCTCCCCATCCCATATATAATCTAGTTCAAACCTCACCGTGAAGACTGGCCCCTTTTTATATACAAGAGGGGGTCACACCAGTGAAACTATTTTCCCGCTTTCTGATTGATCTATATATATTAAATCCCTGCCCCACAGGTTCATCTTCCAAGCTATTGAATCACCACCAGCCCTCACATTAAATTGTGAAGTGTGTCTTGAGAGATCAGATAGGTTGAAAGTTCATATTATTTAATTTGGATGCACCCAGCTTATATAGAATTTCATGTCTGATTCACTTAAAGCCTCAATAGCATTTAAATACTAAACATTTCAATATTGAAGGGTTCACTTTTAACCCCATTGCTGCTCATATTAAAATACAATAAAACCTAATTTTATAGCATTCATTAAAGGTTCCCATATTTAAACAAAAGTGATAAAAAATCCCCAGTACCAATTATTAATTAGTCAATAGTATTACTTCTCCTGCAAAACATTGTTGCAATTCAGGTCTAAAGATGCTTCGCGAGCTTAGTAACTGCCTGAATTTAGACAACATCACAAAATGGCCAGCCTTAAAGTGCATTTTATGCCAATACTATGGCTACATTCCAACTCCAGTATAAAAATTATTCTTACCATCTGTGGACCCCATATGTCATCCTCATTGATATGGGTTACTATTATAATATCTAGCTGGGAAAAAATGATGAACCAAGGCTACATATCCCATCAGATCAATATACCTTATAGACCTAGGGGTGGTGGGTTAATGGTGTAACTAAACTTGGACCTTAATGCACCCTTCAAAATACTTAAAACTTAAACTTCTTAAGATGACATGTACAGCTTAAATTTATCTTATGGATGTAATGTGAAAGGTCCTTAGTTTGTTGAGTATATTCTATGTGATTTATCGCTTGAAGCCACATCTCAACCCAACCATGTGGCCAAGAGATTTAATAATGAATGCTAGATTGCCAAATAGGGTTATAGAAGGCCATAATCTTTGTTCTGGGACCATATAAAGAGATGAAGATCAGTTAATTATCTTGTTAAAGCGCTTCAGGCTTCTATATTTGTGGATTTAGTTTATATGTCAGAATAAACTAAATTTTTCCTAATAACTTAACCTTATTTTAAGGGTCCCTTATGGGTCACTGATATCCTACCCTATAGGAGTTCATCTCCTATAAACTCTCAATTGGGTTATATATCTAAAAACTGTTAATGGCACTAGGATAAAATTACACTAGTAAGTTATGGTGGTTAGAGTTTCAAAGGTTTAGATGGCTCAAATATTTTGAGGCCAGCATCAATCAAATGCTTCATGATATTCATCCTTATATAAAAGTTTGTTTATGAGCCTAAAGTATATTAAGCCTTAGAATTTTCAATTGGTGGGTGTAAGCGCCTAATCTCAATTTAAAAAAGGTAAAAATTTTTCTTCAATTCAATTTCAAGTTAGCAATATTTTCCTCTATAATCTCACTATAAAGAAAAACTCTGGTATTTCACCCAGATGGCAGCCAATAGCTGCTCTTGCACCATGGATGAATGATCATATATATATATATATATATATGGAGCGCCCCAAAATTGTAGCTGCAAAATTGTTAAACCTATGAATTACTTGACACCACCTTAATTATTTAAAACCTTGCATCTGTTTAAAATGTAGAAACCATCCGATTTTTCAATCCTATTAGAATCAACCATATAGGTCTGTGGTCTTAGAAGGACTATATAGATCCCCAAAGATCTGTGGAACTCAGTGAGGTCTATGTCATATTAAAATTGATTTTAAGGTCACTTTCAGACAATTACAAGTCAATATTGTGAAAAGAGCGTTTTGTATGAAAATAGTGATAATATCAGACAAAAGACCTTAGTCAATTCTTGGTAGAACCCCTCCAATTGGGGTAATGCGATTTCCACCTCTCCTCGTCCAAATAGGCCTACATTTATAGCCAGTTTACACTTAATTGGTGGAAGAATCAGGGGAGCCATTATAAGCTCCCACCCCATCCCATATATAATCTAGTTCAAATCTTACCGCAGAGGCTGACCTCTTTTATAGAATGGAGGGAGTCCCATCTGGTAAAAATATTTTACCACGTTTTGATTGGTCAACATAATTTAAATTCCTGTCCCACACGTTCATCTTCCCAGCTATCAACTCACCATCAGTCCTCACATTGAAGTGAGAGATTCTAAAGAGATCTAATATGTCAAAAGCACATAACTTCTAAACTTGGATGCACCCAGCTTATACCAAATTTCCATCTGACTCACTTCACATTTAAATACAATTTAAATACTGATAAGCCCAATATAGAGGGGGTTCATCATGTTCACATGACTATATTAAAGGGATCAATTACCAGGACAAGGCTGTGCACCAAGAGTCCAAGAAGGTTAAGCTTAGGGACCTTTCTGACCTGAGCACACATTGGTCCAACGCTGGGTACAGGCCAGGTATGCCCAGGTTGGTTCAGAGGAAGTGCAACCTGCCCAGCCATGTATAATGGCCATAGCATTAATACGGACATGCTGCCACCTTAATTATGATGGCTTGATTTGGTTAATCAGTGAATGGGGGTTTGAAACCCGTTTAATTTATGAATTTTTTAGCTTGGGTCAGGCTCAAATTCGATTGAACGCTCAAGTTTGGTCAATTTTGAGGTACATTACCCAGTCAGATGAAAACGTGTGCTTATTGTGGCACCAGGGCTTGGTACCACTTCCTCTGATCAATGATTTTCTTGGGTTGGCTTAAATATGTTTGTTCAAGACCTACCTTTCTCGTTGGTCATCTTCCCTCCAATAAACACCTCATCAGTTTTACATTTTTCCTTAAGTTAACTTGGACAAACCTGCACACGGACCTCTTTGACGAGGTCTCATGTCACGTTAACCAATTTTTTGTCTTAAAATTACAACAGCATCAGGGACACTGCTGGGCCACCCAGGTTCCCTCCAGACTGAGGCACCCATGCACTCTAGCCCTGTTCAAAGCTTTGTTATTAACACCCATTTGGGCACAGCCAAGTCTTGCTGTTGGTTTGATCTTTATTTATGCTTACCATGTTAACTACCCTTGCCCTATGTCAATTTAGCTCAAGAACCCTCTACAGTGCTAGTTTCACTTAAAACTGACAACAAGTTCCCTTGCGTTGGTCCTGTAAACCATGAACCACCATGCTGGGAACTGGAGAGTTAGAGACACTCACCTGACAGGGATACTCTTTACCCCTGTCAGATTCTGGTGGTTGACTCGAAGGTAAACCTTTTGACAACCATCAGATTGGACCAATTACCCTTTCAACGCTTGAGCTAACACCTATATTCTCACCTCAAAGCCTATTACAATCATACAATTCAGGCCAAACATCTCAATTTCAATCCAATCAAATATTTTAATAAAGTGATCAGCCCAAATATGATCGCATATCATGGCCAATTTTCTATGCATCAAATATCTGCAATTTGTCCTGATTATCAGGAACGCAATCAACTTACTTGTAATAAAATCGTTCAGGACCAACCCAAAGTTAACGTCTGACAATCCCATGGACCATCAGATGAATGAAAACAGTAATCAATTTTTCCACCCTAGGGTGAAATTCATATGTCAATCCGTGTAATTGGCATGATAGCACTTTCATGGACCGCCCAAAAGGGGTTACCTAATGCTATTGAGGGAGAGGTCTGCTGATGTCCCAATTAGGAATGCGTCATTTAATTCAATTAATGCTAGAATTTCACAGAAGGTGTATTTCATCAGCAGTATGACAAAACTGAAATCCAGAAGATCATAGGACAATTTTGCATGCTTTTGTCACAATTTTTGGTACCTAAATCCTCCTAATTTTGAGAGTATTTTGCATAAATGAACCGAAGAAAAGGTTTAAGTAATAGGCCGAACTGAGGTGGTAAAATAGCTGTTGAAATTTTGTGCTGGAATGTGGCCAGAAGATGCCCTAAAGATATAAATACTGGCACCAGTCTAATGACCATTATCAAATAAATAGCTTATAAAAAGTTTTATTTGTTTCATCTCTTTTCTGGTTTTCTCATTGAATCCTTTCTTTGGAGAAATCTTCAACAATCTGGATGCGCCTTATCCACAGCTTGTATATCTACCTGCCTTAGAAGAAGTTCCCAAACATAAAGGGAAAATTACGCCCAAAATTGGCCAGAAGACTTGAGGAAATTTTAGTAGGCCTAATGAGTTTTTGAACAGTCTGAATACTGTAAACTACAGGCAGTATCAAGGATCAATCATTGGAACTTCGACCTTATCAGACATGCAGGATAACAATAAACAAGTGAGCAATCCTCAGATTTTCACAACTGGTGCTCACTCAAAATTGGTGACACTCTCCAAAATGGATTCACATAACCAATTCCTTGCAGAATTGGCTAGATGAGAAAGCAACAATAAGAAGGAAACCAGCGACAAAGAAATCTTGGCTTATTTAATACCAGCCGCCAAGGCTCTGAAGTGGGTACTTCCACTCCCTGAATCTTATCACGGTGGGGGGAGCTCATGCAGATTCAACCAGCCCAATTGATATTACATCTTCAAGCATAAAAGCTATGCTGGAAACCCTATATCATGGTTTTAGGATTGGTACTTCATAAATTGATCCCTCCTTCAGCCTGTTCTACTTTCTTAAGGATCAGGAACTCAAGATGGAGATATATATGAAGTACTGCGACGCAATCATGGCATCTCTTGCCAGACGTCTCACAGACAGTCAAGCAACTAACGAATTCCTGGTTAACTTTGTTCAACCCTCAATTAAGCTTACCCAGCAATTAATTGCTAGACAAAATCTGGAAATCATGGAAATTTACCGTATGCAAGGGGAGGAACAATCTTCCTGAAATGCCCTACTGGAAAAGCTAAATTCCAGTTTTGCTCAAGTCTGAAAGGCAATTGTTGATAATATGGGACTTGCCAATGAAGCCCATGGGAGATTAAACACCCTTGAGGAGCTTCTACACAAAGGTGTCCCAAAGATAGCCTCAGAAGTTCTGGACCATCATATGCTATCACACAAATGGGTACAAAACATGAATAACCTCTGCCAAAAACTGGAAACTCATTCTGATTTCCTATTATCTCAGTTAGAACGACTTACCATACATGCCACTTTGGACCGAAGAAATCAGCTGGAGTTAAATGCAAAAGTTGATGATATTTGAAGAGTATGTTCAGGCCGAGCTGGATATTGTCAACAAAAACTTTGATGTCCTTGCAGAAAAGCCAGCCATCCCAGATAGGGATGAAGAGGATGCCCAGATCAAAGAGGAATTAACTAAACTTTGGAATGTGGTGTCGAAATTGCAGGCTAGAAATACTGAATTACTCAGTAAAATTGGGAACTCATAATGTAGCTATCACTACAAATTACTGAGGAGACAGTATGAACGAAGATATAAAAAGCATAACAACCAAACAAGCTTTATTCAAAGAGAAGTACGACAACCTTATAAAAGAATTTGATTCCCTCAAAAAGCAAGGCTTCCAGTGCTCGCCTAACTTTGACAAAAAAAGAAATAGGAAAAAGCTCCGCTTATTTAACCAAAAAAACAACATGGAAAAGTAACTAAGGACCGAATTCAGGCGTTGGAATCCAGTATTTTGGAGTAATATCATTAAATTGAATCATTGGAAGTTGACACTAATGCAGAAACTGATATTTTGAACATCCGCTCTATGCCTAGAGTCCTAGCATCAGTCCTAACTCCAATACTTCTCAGCGGGAAAGAGGACCAATTATGGGTGATAATACACTAAGACGTTCCATAAGAAGTACAACCCCTATGCCTAAAATAGGGTGAGATGACTTCAAACCATTGAATTTACCAAAGTTTAATAAAGATGGGAAGGTTCACACTTTCCTCAAGTTATTTGAAAAAGCAATGAGAGGAGCATCAGACCATGCAAAAGGATCAGCACTGATTAACTCACTTGATGCTCATAGCTATGACCTCGTTATGCCCTATTTGGGTGATGATTGGTC